>JEMP01000126.1:0-51170 GCA_000738655.1 Venturia pyrina ICMP 11032 | reverse complement strand
ATAAAATCTAACGCTATATAGGATATTAAGCCTTATATATCGTCGTCGCTATAAAGACTAAAGTAACCTTCCGAAAAACCGACGACCTATTTATTACCTTCACTCGCGTTAGATATAAGGATTTGAACTTCCGCGTCGGTAGAGATAAAAGCCAACGATAGTAGGATCTATTAATTAATAGTAAGGATATACTTATAGAGACTCTATACCTTTACTCGTATTAGAAGTTCCCTTAATAGCTTCTTAACGATCGTCTATAGTACTATAATATCGGGTATAACGAGGGGCTGCTAAACGCAGCCTAGATAATCCTTAAGGATAGTTACTAGATACTATTATCTCGCTACTACCCCTTATAGATAAGCGTAGCTACGGCGCTATATTCTAGTACGAAGTATAGGGGGAATAGATTTAAGGATAAAGAGGCCGAAGGTAGTAGGTAGTATAGGGGGTAACGCTACTAGTAATAGTCGTAGTATATTAAGCGATAGCGGATTTCTTTAAAAACGAAGATTAAGCTAAAAAGATATATTAGTACCTACGTAAAAGCGCTATAAGCTAATAGGTAGATTCTAAGTCGCTAATATTAGATTAGGATTAAGGTTATAGAGTTAAAGTAGCGTTAGTTTAAATATAGGGAAGGGAAGACGGACCTAAAGGTAGAGGGGATAGGGAAAGAGCTAAATATATCGTAAGGGGTTTTAACCGCTAGAAGTAATAAGCTTCCCTTACTTCGATTATAAAGGATACCTACGATAACTTAATCCCCTCGATAGTAATATACTTTATAAGCTATTTCTAATCACGAACGCTAGAAGTCGATAGGTATAAGGAGTAAAGGAATTCTAGGTAGGTTACTATAAATAAAACCGGTAAGCTTTAAAGACGAGGATACAAAGGTATAGGGCGGTAGTAAGAATTCTAGAATTATTAGATTAATCTTAAATAGGGTAATAGAGGTTCTAGTTCTATAACGCCTAGCTAGCTCTAAATATATATCAGTCTTAGAGCCCTAAAATTCCGCTCCTTCCCTTAGCCCGCTAAAGTAATTACCGCTATATCGTTATACTTATCGTCCGCTAGAAAACGGGGTCCGGAATAAGCACGCTTCCTAAATTAGATCGAGGAGTTAGTCTTTACTCTAAGGATATAGCTAAGACGGTATAATTAGTAAAGGTTTAATTTAATAAGGGATTAGCCGCTTACTCTACGAGCGTTTACGTTAGGCGCGAGAGTATAGTTAGGCTAGAACTAGGTTTCTTTTCTAGGTTACTAGAGATAACGAGATACTCCTTAGCTATAGTTAGGGTATAGCCGTACTTAATCTAGTATAGTCCCTTAAGTACGTCGGAGATATAAGCCTTTACGATAGTAGTCTCCTTATCGCCCTATTCGCTAAAGATCTCGGTAAATACTATATCGCGGAGGCTCCTTATATCCGCCTTATTAATCTTACCCTCGATTAACTCTAGGCTAGTATTATTCTTACTAGTAGTATTCTTAAAGCTAGTCGTAAAAAAATTAAAGAATTTTTCGATTAAAGGGAGGTAGTTTACGAGGATCTTATTATAGCTAGTATTATCGATCGCGTCGATCTTAGCGTCGAAGGTACCGATAAAAGAGGAGGCTACGGGCTCGCTTAAGCTAGTATTTTTAGTATTAGACGATTCTATAGTAAGGATAAGTATATAGAGGAGAAAGGGAGTCTAGTTATTAATTAGTAATAGTACTAAATAAAGAGTCGGAAAGGTAAGTTTAAGGTAGTAGAAACGTAGGTCTTACGCTCGACGTCTTCTATATAGATATTAATAGGAACGGGCTCGTAAGGAGTAGTCGGGGTAGTAGGCTATAGTTCTTAATAAGGCTAGGGTAGAGATCTTAAGCTAATTATATAGCCTTAGGAACCGGGTTATCTAGTAGGACGGATCTAATAGCCCTTTTAATTATTTAGGAGTAGATTACTAACTTAGGGCGACCTAGATCTTATAAATATAGATACTAACTAATAAGCGTTATACCTACTACCCTCTAGGACTCCGACCGCGAATATATAGAGACGCTATAAAGATCGTGAATAATAGTATCCTAATAGTTAGATAGTAAGGTATAGAGGATTAATTATAATATTTTACTAAGAGCGAAGTAATAGTAATATACGATACGATCGGAATTATATATAACGAGAAAACTATAAAAGATACTCTTATAGTAGTAGCGTCCTAGGCTGCTAAATCCTAGACGGATAATTAGATATATACCTAATAGAACTACTAGCTAACTACTAGCGTTAGCTCTAGCTACTCCGCCCGTATATAGAAAATAATATCTTATCTATAATCCCCTACTAGGGAATACGAGGGAGTCTATCCGCTATCTCTTAATAACCTAGAAACCGTATTATAATACTTACTACTCGTAGTATATCTATACTAACCTATAGAAGCTATTTCTACCTTTATAGAACCTTATTTTCTACCTAGTCTTATTATAGTTATTATTCTTTTTATTCTCGCGGCTCGTCGAGGCGGAGCGAAGACGTAGGGAAGAATATAGACCTAATAGTATACTATAAACTTTAAGATAATACTCTTAAAGGTTAGAGAGTAGATACGAGGTACGATAGGAAGGGTTTTATATAATTTTTATAAAATTTGATTTTATACTAGAATATTATAATTAGGTTTATCGGAAAAAGAATATATTTCGAGGAAGTTATCGACTAAATATTATAAAAAACTTAAAAACTCGAAGACTTATAGAAACGTAGTATCTATATAGCTAGGAAATTTAATTAAATTTTATTAAAATTTCCTATCAGGTTCTTTTAAAAATCGAGAAAGGTTTGGTGTAGTAAGTAAACTTAGAAAGACGTAGGTAAAGTTTTTAGTTTTTAAGATTTTCGATTTTCAGGGTGTGGCCACTCGGTGGCGTAATATACTACCCTAGAAGCCCTTCTAGCCTCTTCCAGCCAGCAATCATCACCAATCCAAACAATCATGCCTTCCAAAGTCGACGACCCAGCCACGGAACCGATCAAGCATCCCGAACCTCCACATGAACAATACCCGTGGCCGTCTTCTCCGCGCAAACAAGCAAATTCACCTGGAGTTTATCATCCGCGTTCCAGGGAATATGATTCGTCACAACACAGACAATCTTTGACTAGGTGGCAGAGAATTATGAAAGCTGTTTGTTTTGTATGAAGATCAGGGATAGGTTGTAGCACTAGCATATCTATGGAAGATAGGAGCAGATTGGAGGAAAAGGAGTAGAGAAAGGGGACAGTGTGTGCATCAGTAACGATTTCACATTGGCCAGACGTGAGGGAGAACAGAAGATGAATGAGATGATGAGAGAGAACGCCTGCATTGTGCCAGCACAGCACTAAAATGAGTCGAAAGTACTGAGACAGAGTGAAAGCCAGGTTTTTTTTGAGATTCGTTCGCCATGACGAGATTATGACAACCATTGGTGGCTAATTTTGTTGGTGCGGGCTGGTATCTAGGTTTCGTTGAGTGCCGTTTTGTAATGGTCAGATATTTGCGCAAACGATGCACTATACTTATCGTGAGACTCACCAGACCTACTGCTGGTAGGTTCTTGGGGTTGAAAGTAGCGACCTACTCCTCAACTAACCTGATTTTTTTTCACGCTCCTGTTGAAGAGCAATATCTTGCAAAGAACGAAAGCTGATATGGCAAAAGCTTTCACCCACAAACCTTCCAGTCCACATGAATCTTATCCTAAGACCGTTCATCCCAGCAATCCAGGCATTCTGAGACGCTGAAAAAAAGATATCTTGCAGAGGTTCCGCTCCTTCGGGAACAGCATTCGACTCAAAGATATAACACAGGATCCGGTTGAAAATAAAGTCCAAAAGGAGAAAAAATCGAGACCGGAGACCGAGCTCAAAGGTTTGAAGCCTACGAAGACTAGTGATGATTTAGATATGAATGCGGCCAGGGATTTCGCAAGTCGTTGACTTTACGGAAAGTGTGGAGCAGGACCAACCGGTCAAAGGTCCTAGGAGTTGTGTTTTAAGGGAAGCTTGTTTAGTTGTGGGGCAAGGCCAAAATAATTTTACCCAAAATGGAGGTCTTGCTCGTTTCTTTCTTTCCAAAGAGTTGTTCGTGGCAAAGGGGAGTTGTCAATCAGAAGAATTGCTGGCGAAGAGGCTTGCATAGACCTGCAGTATCTGAGATCGCTGAAAATTTAAGTCGACTGTATGATACTGTTGCAATGATCATGGTCGAAAGATTGGTATCGTGAGAGATCCATACGCATCGGGTTTTGCTAATGATGACTGGAAAGCTGTTGTCAGTCAATAGCAATGATGGTTGACAAGCCTACGGGCACACCGAGCATTATATATATCTTAGCACCCTGTGAACTGCTTTGTCTATATATCATGCCGTTTTCATCAGCGAGAACACGTCAAACTCTGAATGTGAGTGCCACAAGTGAGCCATCAAATACACTTCCTCGCAGAAACCGCTTGCAAAGAGTAAGAACTGCAACAGAACAAAACAACGACAGCACAATACAAGAAGAACGGAATAACCAAAGAAATGCCGGAAGAGACAATTCGGTCTGGTTCCTGTCCCGCCAGAGCCGTTTCAAACTTCTCAAGCACTGGGGTGTAGAAGCTCATGAAAAAGCCAAGTACATCGCAAGGAGAGTATCAGGTGCAGAGAAAGCCCTGCGAGCAGAGGTCCAGCGAGAGGAAAGACGGGACTTGATCCGATCATCAATCCGTCACGCGAATCCCCAGATAGATCCAAATGCTCACGACATTCCCTTCGTGGGATTGACACATCAAGATTTTCAGAGTAGCCATCCCATACAGGTAGTACCAAGTATGAGAAGTGTCGATAGGTCTTAGACCTAGGTCGTAATAGTCATGATAAAGAAATGTACACGTGTGTAACGAAAGGATAACTCTATATTGTCTATTGATTATTATTCTTCTTTCCTAGATTCTACGTACAAATCCTAGATAGACCCCCTGCTTACGTAACCCTAAAGATTACATAATCCATGAAACAACACTGGAGAACTTTTCTTTTATGGTTGAAAAGATGAGATGAAAGTAAGAAGCCTTAACGAAAAACCAAAACCTATAGAAACCTATGTTTCTATCCCTGAATAACTCGCTCAGTTTCGGTCGGAATCCAGATCTGATTAAAGCGTTAGAATCCTAAGTATCGTCCGGTTTTAACGGTACCGGAATTGATCAAATCGGTCTAGAACTCGCGCGGGAGTAGGTATCGGAAGATTTCTATTAGGAATCCCTAGCAAAATTTCTTTCTTTCTCTTTTCTTTCCTTCCTCCTATCCTNTCGAAAAATTTCTATTAGGAATCCCTAGCAAAATTTCTTTCTTTCTCTTTTCTTTCCTTCCTCCTATCCTATAACCCTAAAACCTCCTAGATCCCAATAGAATCTGACCCGTAGAGTACTGAAAAAGATGATTCTAGTATAGAATACTAAGTATCCTATACTAACTCGTAAGAAAACGCTTGAAAATAACGAAAAAATATAGAAAAACTGCGATATCTTCGTAGGGAGTTGTCGGATCGGGAAAATAAGGTCGGAATTCGAATCCTAGGGGTCGATTACCCCTAGAAAAGGTATAGGGGGGTCCTAGGGGAGTCCCTAGACGTCAGGAATCGATGGGGGAGGCTGGGGGCCAGGCTAGCTGCAAGGCTGAGGGCTAGCCTTAGAAATTTAGGAGGTCCTACACGAAATTGGCGATATCTCCGTAGGGGGTGGTCGGATTTCGGAAATTTTGACGGCGTTGGATTCGGGGAGGTCAGTTCTACCATCCTCGAAATTCTCGGAGGCGTAGGTTGTTAAAGGGTCTGTAAGAAGGTAGAATATCTATATAGCTCCTACCCCTCTCGTAGGGAGGCCTCGATCTCCGTATAATTAGTGTATATTACGAAGATACCTTTTATCTACTATCTTAAAGTAGTATAGTTGCCATCCCGTAAAGTCTTCGTATAATATATCTTCGAGGTGTTTCCTTGTTAGAGGTAATATCCTGAATTCCTGAAGTTTTCGCACGAAGTATGTCGTTATCTGCCGTTCTGATAGTACTAGTACTAGTGCGACTATAATATCTATCTTATTATACCATTCTTAGAAAATGATAGTCTTCCTAAGATCTGCCGTAGATACTCCTACATCTTTTACTACCCCCTGAATTTCTAAGGGTGGTAATAAGGTATCTATTATGTTTCGAAGGGAACTTTTGGTATCGTTAAAAAGCTGACGTTTCAGGCTTTTAAATGGCGCGGGGATGGAGGAAATCGGTTACGTTTTAAGTACGGGAGAGAGGTAGGAAGTTCGGTATATAGAATTTACCCCTAAGGGAATTTCGTAGCGACGAGGGGTCGGATTTCGAAGATTTTAGTACCGTTAGAGAGCTGATATTTCAGGCTTTCTAATTATATCAAAATCGATAAGATCGGTTGAGGTTTGCGGGAGGTAGAAGGTTAGGAAGTATTTAGTAAAAATTTTCTTCTAGGGTCGATACCTTGGCGAGTAGGTAAGGTATTAAGGTGATTTTTGCGTCGTTGAAAAGGTACGGTCTCTAGTAATCTTATCGCGAAAGAATTTCTAGAAACGGAGCCGACTTAACTGCGTTATCGTGGTTTTTATTATTATACGTCTAGTCTTTCTACTTTAGAAGAGACGCACGTAGTCTGTCTGTCCTTAATCTATAGCTACCTAGTAACTACTAATCAGTATCGATAGGTCTTAGACCTAGGTCGTAATAGTTATAATAAAGAAATATACACGTATATAACGAAAGGATAACTCTATATTATCTATTGATTATTATTCTTCTTTGCTAGATTCTACGTACAAATCCTAGATAGACCCCCTGCTTACGTAACCCTAAAGATTACATAATCCATGAAACAACAAGAAGAGATGATGGAAGGCCCATTGGCGTGACGTTGAGTGTTGGAGAAGTCGAGATACTGGAGCAGGATTTGAGTGGAGATACTTTGGTTTTCGAAAGTGAGAGGTACATAGAGTGGGTTCCTTGATAGTTGCGCGGCAGAAGTTGTTGCTCCTCGTTTTGGATGGGTTGATTAGAATGGCAGGAAATAATGGGTATTCCAAGGCTGACTCACAAATGACAACTTTTCAATCCAAGATTTCATGTCTTGTTTGCTTTCCTGTTAGAATCTACACATTTGCAGATTCAAACATGGTCCTGATCTCAATCGCAGTAGATAGACTAGAATCGTGGCAAGATGCCTCAAACAGAGGAGTCAGCAGAGGGAAAAGGATATACGACGCCTACTTAACATACCAAAACCCTTTCCACTTGATGCAACTTGTCACCAGTACTACGTCCATCGAAACAAATCATGTCTTCGGAAAAGTTGCCCCACTGGACTCCCTATTCCAACGAGCCCACATCTCCCAAAGGTCGTTCAAATTTCAAAAGCATGGCTTCCAGCGTTGCCAAGAGAATTGATCCAAGGCGCCGAAGTACTGTCAATGCGGACGAAGAAAGTCTATTCAAGGAGATAACCGTCGATCAGGACACCTTGGCGAATGCATCATGTCATCCACCAAATGAATGTCAAGAGGCAGTCCATAACTCTCCAAGTGCTTTCACCGACCAGGATCTCCAACCGAGAACGGAGCCTTGCAGCACACCCGCTCGCGCCCAAACCCATCATTCACCAAATTCACCACAAGAACAGCTTCAGTTCATGTTTCCTGTCGCGTCCGAAAATACAATATCTCCTGATAAAATTCAGAGATATCGAAACGACGTCAAGGCCATAGAAAGTCGGCTTAACCATGTAGGTTCAGACGTCAGACCAGAATATAATCGTATGATAGCCGAGACAGTCGTCGGCTCAGTAAAGATATTAGGGGACGAAATATGGGATGCTGTCAGACAGATGATCGGTGTACGAAGTGGGCAAGACCAGATTGAAAAAGATCGGAACGGCCCAAGTGCTCCTGCTGCTCAAAAAGTCAAAGTGACACAGCCGCCGATGAAGACGCACGCAGACGTACCAGCAAAACCACAAGAAGCAGATGAATTCGAATATCCCACAATATTTCGGGCTCAATTGTCTGACAAGCAAGATGGAATGTATAGGCACAGAGTTCGACGTCTGAACGATCAGCTGACTCATGCTGTGTCGCTGGGCGAACGGCAATTCACCCACTTCCTAGCTGAGGCACTTATTGGATTGCGGCAATGTCTTCGGATATACGTCGATTTGGCCGAGGGAATTCGTGCCTCAGAGAAGGCCGATATCGAGAGCAAAATGGAGAAATCTTGTCAAAAGGGACAGGACGGGCTCTACAAGGACCTAAGCAGGAGGATCGAGGATAGCAGGTGTCATTGCCGAGGCAAAAGCGCTGAGCAGGTTGCAATTCTATCAGAGACCACAGCTGGTGTTCCGAGCGAATGAGATTAGGGAACCGAAAGCAGGCGTAAGGATTCGACCGGTCTCATGAATCAGAACTACCATGATGTGAAGATGGAGGGAAGAAAACACACCTTGGGGCCATGGGAAGTCAACCGTGTACTACTGATGGCTCAAAGAAGATACTCTTGAATACTGTACCAGGCGAATCTTGAATGTATGAAAGAATCGTGTCTTTCTATTTCCTCATTGGTGACCCTGCAACTCTTGACCTTATATATCTAGATTTGTCACCAAAATCTGACACGACGCAAGAAACCTGCAATGAGCATTAGATATATCAGACGCGTGATTGGTGAATCTTGGGCAGATGGAATAAGTACTCATGCGCAAGAAATGCGCACCTTACTGGTACTGCTTACCCGTCTCCATCCATCTCAGGAAACATCATGTCCTTTCCAAAATCCAGCACTGAGCCCGCCGCCAAAGGTTTGAGCATCTCATCATTCCCGTCTCCTCATTCGAGAAATCCTGTGTAACATGGCTGGTCTAGGTTCAGAGCAGCGTTGCCTTCTCCGAGATTGGGTAATTCGAATGTTAAAACGATGGTGGAGTTGTCGCGAGCGCTCAGAATGCGCCATGCGCACTCCACACCCCGACTACTCGCAACATTAGTTCAACACAGCCTCTACTAAGCATTCGGTATCGCTACTTATACCCCACAATACATATGGCTTCCATGGATGATGGAGAGAATCACAAATAGAGAAGGGACGTGAATATGTTAAGGACTGGCCTCAATAATTACGACCCCAAAACTCGGCTTGAGCTCAATCATTCCCTATCCAAAGCAATCGTCGGAGAGAAACATCGTCAGGCTTTTCAATTTGACAAGGTCAGTGATAGCCAAACTCTCGACGGGAGTTGCTTACAGAAGCACATGGATACACTCATCAAGCAATCAAGCAAATCGATCGATCGAGAGTAGCAGATGTCACTGTCATTGCCAAGATCACGGCACTGAAAAGGCAGCAATACCTTCAGTAACCGGAAATGACGTTGAAAACAATCCGGGTTTGAAAGTTAGCCAGACTTGAGCAAGGAGTCATTGAACCATGCCAAAGACGATGGAGCAAAGGTTGGGAATGTGACAGAAGAGGCATATTCAGACAATGCAAACTCGCAACCAAAAGTCTAAAGACCGAGCGACGCCATGGAAACCGGTGCGGAAGGAGCATCGAACATGGATGGTGTTGATGCAGGCGGCTCGGGTGATGACCTGAGGCCAGAAACGGTCATATGACTAGAATTCTGGCGGCGTGGTTTGGCGGTGTGGAATGTATTCCTTTTGTCCAGCCGTTCCTATTTTATAACATCTTTCGTCGTAGCAAGACAGGCATATGCAGATCGTAACACGCGATGTTCAATTCCGCGCCGGCTTCAGATAGCATTCTCTTGTTTTGTCGCCAAGGAGTCGAGGACTTCAAATGGTGGTGGAAGGAGGTGTTGGCATCGTCGCTAAGCCGGGTCACCTCGTAGTCAGGCGTTCAATTTCTGGGTTGAGCAGTACAACTTCCTTTTCTTTTGCTGTTGCTAGCTGGAGGTCAAGTTCAATACCCTAGTCTTGTCCATTTTGGATTCAGTGGTCTCTTGAGGTTTTGCATTCTCTGCTCTCGAAGATCATCCGACAGAAGTCGAAAATTCAGAATCTCAAGAGACCACATATGCCTAGATCCGACGAGTAGTCTTTTCTTCCTTAGTCCCTATTCTGATCCTGGGCTCCATAAACGCGGTGGTCTTCTTTCCCTCGATTGTCAAGGACTACAGGCTTTAAAAAAGGTGTTTCTTAGCAATGTTGTAATGACGGCGGTGGCGTCAGTATTGTTTGTTGGCGAAAATTTGTCCTAGCCGGGTCATCTCTCAAAATTGTCAGTTTTTCAAAGCTCTTGTCACCTCAACACCACAATTTTTCTCGTTCAAGTCGCATTTTCAAACAGGTATCCGTATCACTCCCCTGGTTCATCTTCTCCCTGCCACTGCCATTCCCATGGATGCGTCATTTACTGCCACCATTCTCTTGCTCTTTTGATGCTGATTGCCGCTTCCAGAAATACAATTGGAGACGGAGGACCCGGAACAGTGATGGCATTCAAGTCTGATTGTTGGTATCCTTGTCCAGTAATTGCTCTTTCACCTTTAGTCGTTCACTCGTCTTTCCCTATACTCACCCATTGCTCCTGCCTTACCTTCAACCTCAAGCTTAGACTTGTTTGTGCATTTTGTCAACCTCAGCTTTCAATGAATAGTTGTCTCACTCCTTGCCAGCACCTAGCATCGCACCCGCATCTCAAAAACCCTGGCGATTCCCTCCCGTGGTGTACCGGGCGCTTCCCTCACGCAAACATCAGGCTTATGTACGCATTTGTTACTACCACAAAGAAACCCTGGTTCACGTTACTTTCATACCAAAGAAGCAACCGCAAAAGAAGAACACCCGCAAAAGGCTATGGCAGGGCCAAAGCTCTTAACGATGTGGGCTCTCGGTCTTCCGACGTCGCCGACCCGTAAGAACTCGGAAATTTCGCGTGGCGTGACTGGACCGCCAACCACTGATATGTCAGGCTCAACGGCGCCATCTTCTATCGAAACCACTCTCGACTTGACTGACACCGAGCCAAAGGAGTACAGGATAGGACCGCGAGGAGGCAGGATAGGGCCACGTCGTGGTGCAATGACAAAATCAGCTTGGAGATGCTGTGTTTGCGGCCACAAGAACAAGACGGGGGAGAATCCGCGGACAGGACGCAGTAGTGTGTGTTCCAACCTAGACAAGAGCAAATGCGCAGCCAGATTGTCAGTGGACGAGACAGAAGCAAGACCAGATGCAATGAAGTCGCTCAACCACCAACGCTGCAATAATTGCTTTCCGGCAGGCCGGGGAGTCTACGCTGCTGGCCATGACAAGCTCTGGCCGCTGTGTCTGGACCCACAGGCCAAGGGGGAGCTTGAGAGCATCAAGGCCAAGGACATGGCAGAGGATGCTACCTTGGAGTTCGATTTCATGGTTGCGGAGAGAAGGCCAAAGGCAGCAAAGCGGGATCCTCTCACATGGCAGAGGATTGAAGAGTGGCCACGACAGGCAGGCATGACATGATGATCAGGGCGCGTAGAGGTCATGCACAATATTTGCCAGAGCTGGTATGGAACTTACTGCCGAATGAGTACAGGCGGTATGGGAATTGCTGGTAGAATGGATGAATGGTGTTGTGGATATGACTGGCTGAGTGGATACAGGTGGGTTGGGTACTACGACTGGCCGAATGGATGGATGATATGGATACGACTGGCTGAATGGATGGATGGATGGTGATATGGATATGGATATGCCTGGCTGGATGGATGGCTGGTAGAGTTGGAAAGGAGCTGCTTGAGAGAGGAAGTGAGGGAAAGGCACTTGAACTTGAACCTGAGGACTCTTTGGCGAGTCATGGGCTCTTAACGTCATCCTGGATTTGTATCAAGTAGAACTAGTACCCATGATCCATCGCAGCATTTCTCGCCAGCGCCTCCATCACCCCCAATCAACCATAATCATGTTTGCGAGAAGTGCTTTCAGGTCAGCTACGGCTGTCAAAAGCGTGAGTCCCCCAATTGACCCCGCTGTCTCCCAAGAAATCTCTTCCCGATGGTCACCGCATCTTCTCCGAGAAGTCCCTCACTGATTCAATTGGCCTAGCAAATTCGACGATATGCATCAGAAGCTCCTGCGAAATCCTCCAGCCTGCCCTACGCAGCTGCTGGTGCCGCCATTCTAGGTGTTGGCGGTTACTACACCCTCTACCGCGATGCTGGCCATGCGCCATCAGCTTCGGAAGCCAAGGAGACCATCAAGTCTGCTGTTGGAGCTGAGCCAAAGAAAGCCTTCACTGGAGGAGATCAAGGCTTCATCTCGTTGAAGCTCGATTCTGTTGAGAACATCAACTCAAATACTAAAAAGTTCCGCTTTGCCCTTCCAGAAGAGGACGCTGTATCAGGCCTTGCTGTAGCCTCCGCCCTCCTGACCAAGTACCAGGGTCCAGAAATGGAGAAGCCCGCAGTAAGGCCATACACACCCGTCAGTGATGAAGGCGACAAAGGCTACCTCGATCTTCTTGTCAAGAAATACCCCAATGGCGCAATGTCTACACACATGCACAATATGACACCCGGCCAACGGCTCGACTTCAAAGGACCAATCCCTAAATTCCCATGGACCGCCAACAAGCACGAGCACATCGCACTCATCTCTGGTGGCACAGGAATCACGCCAATGTACCAGCTTACACGCGCCATCTTCCAGAACCCAGAGGACACCACAAAGGTTACATTGGTATTTGGAAACATCACAGAAGAGGACATCTTGTTGAAGAAGGAATTTGAAGAGCTGGAGAACACGTACCCAAGAAGATTCAAGGCATTCTACCTTTTGGACAAACCACCAGAGACATGGCAGGCGGGCAAGGGCTTCATCACGAAGGAATTGCTCAAGACCGTGTTGCCGGAGCCAAAGGAGGCAGACAAGATCAAGCTGTTTGTGTGCGGACCACCAGGACTCGTCAAGGCTATTGCAGGACCAAAGAAGGGCATGCAGCAGGGCGAGCTTGATGGGTATCTCAAGGAACTTGGATACAGCCAGGACCAAGTCTACAAGTTTTGAGTGACGACACCTTGTTGAAGTGCGATTGGTCGATGATTTCTCGAGGAGTATTATATACATAGACATGCGGTTGCGATTTATATCATAGATAGAGCGACCAACTGAGCACTATATCCCGTCGAGTGAGTCTACATAGTATTCAGCAAATCGAACGGGGCAATATGCAAGTCATGTGTTGCGATGTCCAATACAGAGCCTGCAAACATGGAATCTCTCCACCTTTTGGAACCGATCTTCACTGGCATCCCTCGCCCTCGAAATCTGCAATATTTCAACCACACGACAACATTTTATCAACCACCTCCAACCTTGCTTGAACTTGAAATAAGAATGCAACAGAAAACAGAGGAAGAATGATGGGCGTTTACTCAGCCACGCTAGTAGTGCAGGAAGTGCCGATACAGCCACAGCCACAGCCTTCCCTGATTTATCTTACGTCCAGGCTGCCATCAGCCTGACTCATACTCGAAAGACTCCCTTCTCGCGCTCGCTTCAACGAATCTTTCCCTCGCATAGTATCTATCATTTGATCTTTGTCTATTTCAATTACAACAAAAGGGATAGAACCAGCTAGATTGTCTCATCGCACCGAGTCATTTGAAAAAAGCATTCACGAGTTCAAATGACATCTCCCTCACCATCACCAAACCAACTCCTGCTAAACGAGATTGTTGCACGAAGAAAACCCTCCGCCGACACAATGGCTTCTCGAACTTCAACGAGCGCTTCGGCGCTGGCGCCCTTGCCGATAGATTTCCTCGTCGGACCACCAAAAGATCTCTCCCCCCGAATCTCGAAAATCGATTTTGCAAAAACGGAATTACCAGAATATGCTGGCCTCTATGCGATAGTGATCGACAACATCTTCACCATCCAAGAATGCGAGGAATTAGTCCGCCTAGCCGAGGCGCAGACAAATGGAAGAGGGTGGGAAAGAGCAATGGTCAATATTGGTGGTGGGCGACAGGCTATGTACGAAGATACGCGAAAATGTGGGAGGATAATTTTCGATACTTCTGAACTTGCCTCACGGATGTGGGAGCGCGTCGCACCACTTATCCCAGAAATACTACGTTTAGAAGGGGAAGCGCAGGTGATGGGATGGGGCCCAGTGAAAAGAGGTGAAGTATGGACATGTGTTGGTTTAAATGAACGGCTTCGGTTGTTGAAATATGTAGGGGGTGAGTTTTTCAAAGCACATTGTGATGGGTGTTATGAGGCTCCTACCAAGGAGAGGAGTTATTATACGCTTCATCTTTATCTTAATGATTCGGAGCATCAGCCGAGACACAGCGAGAGCAATAGTGAGCCGCTTGTCGGTGGTGCGACGACTTTCTTTGGGGACACGATGAAGACCAGATTGGATGTAGAGCCTAAGGTCGGGAGGGTGCTTGTTTTTCAGCAGAGGGGATTGTTGCATGCCGGCGATGATGTTGTGAGTGGGTTGAAGTTGACTTTGAGAACGGATGTCATGTATGAGAAGAGTGGGCAGGTGGCGGAGGAAGTGAAGAGGCCGAAGGATGTGATGAAGAAACAGCCAGGTTGGGTGAAGGATAGAAGGGGGGGTGCGGATTGATTGTGTGAATGATGAGTTCGTGGAATGTTCTAATTTGAGACGTGTTTGAACCTGTGTTGTTGTTAAACGTGGGGAGCCAAAGAGCTGGAACCGTTTTCTCACAAGTGTAGTCAAAGAAAATGCTGAATTGAGGTAATATGCTTTGATTGTTCTATGGATTGTGCAATGTGAAAAAGTAAGAGCGTCAATACCAGGCGCTCGTCATCTTATCGAAAAACGGATAAAATTCTTGAATTTCCCTCGGACAGCTGTGTTCCAATTCTGAAGTACTAGGACCAAATGCTTGTGCCTATATCGTGAGGTGCTAAGTGAAGCCATCAGGTGAGTGAATCAATGTTTGCTAGGGGATCAAGACCGTAAGTGAAGCCACAAGAGTGAGTGGGTGATTGTCCGTGAAGTGAGCTTCCAGTCATCAATTTGTCGGCGTGTTGATTATTTCGCAAGCATGTGAGCATGGAAGGAGAGCCATCCCACAGTCATCAAATTTCGAGAACAAGCGGACCCAGTTCGAAGGTCCTAGAAAGAAATTGTTGTTGGCAAATTAGTAGTATCCTCATCCTTCCAAAGGGCAGCGCAAACATACCTAAAAGAAAAAAAGGGTGAAGCGTCGTCCTCAACAGAGTAATCGGAATCGAATTGTACTCAGAGTCCACGCTCATTTATCCATAGGACAAGTAGAGACGCCCGACTCCAGCACGCCACGTATTGCACTAAAGTGTCACACACCTTCCCTCAAAGGAGAAGAATGCGCACACAATCTCAGCACCGACTCCCATGGTTGCAAGCACCCCAACCATAAAAGGAAGGGGGAAGCGCCGAGTTTTCTTGTGCCGGGTGCAAGCGCTTTCGCGCCAGGTCCGCAAGGACAGTTGCTAGAGCTCTGATGGTTGCAAGCTAGGGAAAAGAGGTAGCCATTGTGTAGAGATTACTCCGAATTTCTCATTTGCATGTGGATTGCGACTGCTCTGAGTTACCGCTGGGGTTGCTCGGGTGTCTGTTTGTAGCAAAGAAATGTGGCGATGTTGAGGATGACGCTTGGGGGAGGAATTGGAGGAGACGGGAGGAATTGAAGTTTTTGTAGGCGCGATTTGCTAGCGTGGTCTTAGCGGCGGGTACGGATGAGTCAGAATGAACAGGGGTCATATGGGGATGGGCACGTGATGGGTCACTGCTCTCGGTGTCAGGATAAGTAGATTTGAAGTTAGATTAGAACGTTTATTTTATTTAATAAGATAATCGCTAGAGATCTTTAGGATCTTAGCGAGTGTTCTCTATATAATAATACGTGTGCGTTTAGCGATCACGTGGTAGATCCCTGACACTCGGACTTCACTTCAATCCTCTCAACCTCACCTCTGGAGAGATGATCACCCGTCTTTCCACCCTTCCACTCGACTCGCTCCAACTGATCTCCTTCTACCTTCTAGGCTGTTTCCAACCCTGCCGACACCTTAGTCCCGATCTCTTCTTCCATTTTGGAATCGAAGTCACGTCTCCCCATCATGTCACTCATTTCAACATCGTTATTGGCGAGCTTCTAGCACTTTCTACCATCAACCTCACCAGCAATATCGGAAGATTGATTTCAATAACATCAAATTATTCTTGGCCGCCACTCAGGGTAGTTATTCTTCTCTGTGCCGACGTCCTAGCCCGATGGATTCATCGGCATCTACTTAGCTTCATCCTTCGTTGTCTCCTTGTTATCCTTTTTCTTTTTCAAGGCTAATTTGATCTTAAGTGTCATCCCTTTCAGTATAGCCTTGATTTTCTTCTGTTCCGCCACCTTATCCTTCTTGGCTGTCTTGGGGGGCCCTCGTACTTCATTTTGTAGGCTGGCTTTGCGTGTGGGTCAATATACGCCGCTTCAAATTCTTTCTCGTTACCGATTTCATCTGTCGCTTCCTCTGCCTGCCCCTGGCCTTCTACCTGCTCACCAACTCCCATCCCACCAGGAGCGTTGGCCAGTGCTAGCTTATCGCTAGCCTCGTTCTCGTTCTTATCCTGTTCTGGAGTCTCTTGTTTTCCATGTTCATCTTCCTTGCCGACCTCCGACCCTTGAACGTCCTTACTATTCTTCACCTTTGTTTTCAAGGGCCTGAGCAAACTGTGGTCGTCACATATGCCCTTGTCATTAGGACATCGAATGCCGCATGGGAGATCTTTGTCCTCGACTTTCACCGTACACCATGACATGTGCCCTTTCTTGAAGCAACTGTTTTTCGTAACATGACTCTTGCCACCACTGTGTATGCCTTATCAACGCCTCTGACGAAACATTTGCGGGAACATAGAGATCTTACCATGCACAATGGTGACCACTGTCGGTTTTCCCAGTCACGATACAGTAGACTTGGGAGATTGGCTCACCACGGATCTTTTCGGGGGTATTAAATTTCCCATCCCAATCTTTCCATCCGGGAAATTCAAAGACGTTGTTGGTCCATCTTGCTGTCGTGTTTATTTTAGACATGTTTCTTTCGAAATATAAGTTTGAATACAAGTTACCGCTCGTCCGCTTAGTTGCTTTCTGCCAGTTAGGTTGCTTGTAAACATATCTTTATTTAAATCGAGCTGAAGTCGAGACATGTTGCTGTGTTCAAGACGAGATGGTGTGGTTCGCGGTCGCATTTTCTCAGAGACGTCTGTCCTTAGGGACATATCTTTCTGACGCGTTGCTCATTCCAACACAGATGTTCCATGCTTGACCGCAAGCACCCGTCGAATGAGCGACAAAGAAAGACAGTTGAGAAACACAAAAGCATCTCTCGCGTTATAAAGAACTTCTAGCATTTTTGAAAGATTCTCAGGACATCGATCTTTCCTCCACTTTTTCCAACAGTCCCGCCTCGACGATAGCACTCTTTCGATCAAACTTCCAACCTGACAAGGTCCTGTGACATCTCAAAACCGGTATTGCTGGAAACTCCTTGCCATCAATATCAGATAGAACACGCTCGACTCAAGTCGATACACCATGGCATCCAAAGCCAAGAAATTCCTTCAGAGAATCGATGGAATCTTTTCTACCAACAAAATTCGACCACCACTCGAAGCTATCAGTGGCATATTACCTGCAATCATTTCCATGGACGAGCCGGAAAGCCCGATCCTGTGCTCGAAAACCACAGCCACTATCGCCATTAAGTCAGTCGCAACTACAGCTTCCTCTTCATCAACCGCCAACTCGTCAGATAGCGAAGACGAAAATGACCCACTTTGGTGGGGACCAACGCCAAACATCGATCAAGGTCTGATATGTCGCCTGGCTAAGCGGCTGGTTGGTGACCGTTTTGGAGACAAGTGTTGGGTACAGGAAAAGCATGCAGGCTCATACAATCGTGTCTACATCATCATGTTCGACAACGGCGCCAAGGGCGACGGTTCAGATTGCTCAAAGGTTGCACTGAAGGTACCTGCCGCTGGGTGGGCGCCGCAATGGTGTTCTACAGATGCCATCTATCTTCGTTCCGAGGCCTTGACTTTACGCTATATCCACGAACAATGTGGCGACGATTTCCGCTTCGTTCCAAAGATGATTGCATACGACACTACCTTCGATAATGAAATTAACGCCCCCTTCCTCCTCATGTCCCATCTTGGGGGTCGAACAGCCTACGAGATATGGGGTTTTGCAGGACATGAAGTTTCTGAGGCTCGCGAATGGCCTGTATGCAGCGATACGCGACGATCTAATCTACATACCAGCCTCGCCCGCACCATGGCCAAGTTGAAACGTATAGAGTTTCCAGCAATTGGATTACCGGATTATCTTGATGACGAACTTTTGCGACCTCGCATTCAGTCAGAATTTGCATTCTCTGTTCTCGATCTTGAGGATGATCAGTCTCAAAACAATGACCATGTACCTCACCAGCGCCGAAACTGGACCGAGGTTCAAACATTTCCGTCTACAGCCAAGTTCTTTGGTTACCATCTCAAACAGGCTATGAAGAGGGAAAAATTTGGAGAATTCCCTGATGAGGTTGGTAAGGACATTCTCGTTCGTCTTATTCATAAGGTGATACCAGCCTCACGTCCTACCTTTCTCGCCGTTAATCTTCCAGAAACTTTCAGTCTATCTCACAATGATCTCGATCTCCAGAATATACTGTGTGATGACTACGGTAATGTTACCGGAATCGTTGACTGGGAGGGCTGCACGGCGAGACCTCATCACCTTGGTTGGGCTGCTACACCCAAGTGGCTACGGTCAGAATGGGAGGCAGACTATAACTGGCCATTTGACAAATCTAGTTTGTCTCCCGTCCAGATACAACAATATCGACAGGAGTATACCACAGCATTGGAAATAGAAACGCCAGAAACGTGGCGGCCTGGACCCAGCTACCCCTCGATGTCACATCTCACCTGCTCATTATATGAAGCGTGCACATTTGGCAACCTCGATTCGTGGTGTAACCGCTTCTTGCATGAGATCCTGCCTTGTCTGGATAGTCAAGAGTTTTTCGTCCAGCTCGGCAAGGCCAAAGCTTGGGCACCCATTATACAAGGGCCCATACAGGGCGAGAAATTGAATTCCTGGCTCGAGGATAGAGTTTTGGAATGGTACTTCCGGTATGGTCGATCATCTGAGTGGCTTGAGGCCACCGGCTTCTTCGATACAAAAGAGGACGACAGCACCGCTTCTTCTGTAACGAGCACTCAGAGCGATGGTGGTTCTACTTCGTCAATAATCGAAGACGATCAAGGTACACAATGCCAGGTTTTGTCCAAAAGCCAGGTTTCTAGACCAGGCACTCCCGACGCTGTCTCCACCGCATTATCATCTTCGTCCCCTAGAACCCAAAAACAAGTTGAGGCACCTGGAAAGCCCGATGCCGTGATTGTGACTCAGGGGCAACAGGGATCAGTCATACTATCAAAGGCCATTCCAGAAGTTTGCATCACACAAATTCATTATGTACCTTCCCAAAATTCCCCTACACAAGAGGAGGCGGTTCTGACTAAGACCGAGATACCTCCACCACCACCGTCACAGTCACTGGACGTCGGCGATTCAATAAAGGAGTTGATTACCTCCCTAGCTACACTGAGCGACGAAACCATTGAAGGACTGGGAATGCTCTCCAGCGCCATACCGAAAGCTACCATCACAGAAGCCCAACCATCACCCCGAATTTCCACTGCTCACGAGGAAGCGGTTATCATCGAGCTTTCAAAACCTTTGCCGTCACCATCACAGGCTTTGGATACTGGCATAATGACAAAGGTCAAAGATATCGTCCCACCATCGAATATATATAAGCCAGATGGAATTGCTCCTGCCATAACTGGAGTCACTCGACTCGCTTCCGCAAAGCTTGAGGCCAACCGCGTCCTTTCATTACAGAAAGCAGTCTTAGTCAAAACACGCAAATCAACTGTATCAACACAAGTACTTGAGCCTATTGCCCCAGAGCCATGCCCAGCCAACATCGCCGAGGCTTTATCATACCCTGGTACGACACAGTCAACCGACGTTGCAATTGCAGAGCTTTGCGCTTCGGTTCCTACAGACGAAGCTGAAGAGTATGTTTCTGGGGAAAAGGTAGGAAAATCCAAAACTAAATTTCGAAAGGTCAAGGTCATGTTTGGTCGGGGGTTGAGGACTATTCTTCGTCGTGGTTGAACAGTTTGCAGGTGTAAACAGGGGATGGCGTTGAGGGAATTGTATCCGGGAGATATGGGGAAAGGCAATTAGAGTTTTGTCTGGAACTCTGGAGCTCGGGGGAGAAAATGATGTTGTTTGCTACTGTGGGTCGGTACGGAGTAGAATTACAGGTCCTCCAACTAGCTACGAATCGGTTATCTAGCCTTGCTATGTCCTTGATAACCTTCGTCATCGAACCATCTTCTTGGATGTTGATCTTGCACGGCTCCTTGGGAGGTCTGTGACACGTTTTGTTTTTGACATGGAATGAAAAGTAAACAAAAATTGATAGGCCATCGTATGACATTTCGCACTATGAAATCGAGAATTTGCATTCGTTCCCGTCATTCCTGTCGAAGTTTTGTTTCTCATCCTATTCCATTCTTGAAGAAGAACGCCGATGATTGGACGGCCCGAGTCGATAGATGTTGCTTATGGTACTTATTTCCATGTTCTGATCATATTATGGTTTGTGGATACGTAAATCCAGACGATTCAAAGATTTTTCCTATCACCTTCTTCAAAAACCCTGGTAGCTAGGGTAAATAAAATATTTATAGCCAAAGACGTTCCGGAGGCTTATCTACCATACCGTAGATCTCGCGCAAAGTTGTACGCGAGGTGAATATCAAAAAAGTCAAAATATAGCCTACCTAAATAAATAGTAGCAACGGAGAGATATCCTACCGCTCTCAAGGGCCCAAGGGGCTTAGAAGATTCCTCTTCGAGACTTGTATAAGCGGGAGGCTTTGTTCTTAACTTTTTCTTGTCTGGCTGCCCGGGTAGGGAGGGCCTGGATGTTTTTATCCTTACCTCACGTGTCGAGCTCGCGTGGCTGCTGCCGTAACTCCGTACCTTACTGTGGCATCACGCTAGATCAACGTCTAGCTGCTGATCGTAGTAAGGTTGTTTTTACCAAAATGCGTGCCTTGATCCGTAAGTAGAGATCTCCTTCATGTGGGTAGAGCTGGTGGGGTGTAGATTAGAAATGCGGGCGAGTTCTCAAGCTTTTCGAGAATCTGGCAAGTCGGAATTCTAGAAAACGTCAGGATCAGGGGGCGCCATTTACCACAGTACTAATATGTAGGATATCGATCGCAAGCATCAAATTCAGCAGCGGTGAATCAAAACTTACTCATTGCAGAAGGCGTTTATGCCTATAATAAATCGGTATAATAGATTGAAAATGGGAGGAAGCCCGGGGATACGCGCTGGAGTCCCGGAGATTGATCCTTTGAAATTGAATTAATCGCGCAAGCATTTTAGCGGTGCTCCATTGTTTCATAAGGTAAATAACGGTACACCAGAGGCTGATTTTCTGTGGTCTACTGCCGGAAAAACATCCAGTAGCTGATTTGCCGTTAGGATATTTTTGCGTTAACCGGCCCCAGCCCCATCGCTAAACGCTCGAACCCTCCCACACGTGCGCTTGGGGCCTCCTGGATTTTTTGGTTAGCACGCCGCCAAAAAATTCAGGAGATCCCAGCTTTCGCGTAAATGTCCAGTTTTTGGTGGCGTGCTAATCAACCAAAAACTGGACATCCGCATTATAGAAAAGTTTTGAATTGCCTCGACACTGAACTTGCCAATGCACACTAATCGGCGGAGTAAGAGATCCTGCGGGGATATTGAATTCTTCCAATCGCACCCCTATGCACAAACGATAAGGTTGTCGTTTTCGAGTGAATCTTGACGACTTGTAAGAAAGACCTGAGTAGAATCTCAGAGACTCCACTGCGGGCACACACCACGGCGATATCTGTATAGGTGGAATACCGTATGGATTGGCGACCAGCCTTAGCTAAACTGGGGCCATTCTACGTACTGTAAACGTTGATGCTCTCTTGGCTTACGTTTTTCCGACCTAATATCGTCCGTGCCACCATGAATGGCCCTCATATTCAGTTAAGGCCGATCGCCAGTTTATGCGGTATGGCTGTTGGCCTAGGTATTCCAATTGCTCTAGTCTGACTCTAGACCACTTTGAAATTACTTCAGAACTACTCTGGAGTCACTATCGCGCCTGGTTTCAGCATGATGGAGCTGTGGGGCTTCTCAGATTTTACTCCGGCTGATTTTGAGATTGTCTGGATTTATTAGCAAACGACAAGAAAGGAGAAGGCAGATAGAACTTTCTTTCACCTTTGGAGACCTGAAAGCAGAATGATGAGGGCCTGCGGTAGTGGCATGAGATCGTGAAACTTCGAGATTGTTTGGTACCCGGTTTCTGAACATCGCCATGATAGATATTAAAATCGCTGAGACACATTCCTGATGGGTTTCGATATTACCGGGGGGAAGTCCTACCAGGTTAAGTTACGGTGTGAAGTCCTGCAAATCAGTGATGAAGTAGGAAGTCTCCGAGATAGCTGAGAGAGGAATGTCAGACGATGTCAATCATTTTACTCGTATCTTCATACTCACTGAGGTAAGTCGTTGACGGACGAAAGTCCTATCACCATTCGTCGAGGTATATAGTCTTGGGAAAGGTCTACCATCATGTCAATTCATCAAACCATCAAACCTTCTTCAATACTTCATCCTCATCCTCAAGAATCAAACGGACTATTCTCACAGCCAACATTTACCATATCGAATCTTTCGACCCACCACAAACATGAAATTCACCGCCACCGTCGTCATGGCCCTCTCCCTCTTCCAGCTCGGAGCAGCCATTACCTGCGACGACTGCAACGCCAAAGGGATGGCGGGATCAACAGTCTGCACCAACACCAGAGAAGTAGGCTGTGGACTCTGCTGCAAGAGCACTTGGGAATGTCTCCGGGCCAGGCAGTTGGGATGGTGCAATTAGGGATGAGCGTGAGGAAGTAGGAGGGCAAGGAGACAGGCGGTAAGGGGTGGCAGGTGGGGAATAGGATTGGGAAGTTGGGTGGTGGTGAATGGGAAACGGGAGGCGGGAACGGGGAATTGAAGATGGATGTGATGGACTGAAATGGGAGGGAGATGTAGTTCGCAAGCACGTCGGGTGTAGGATAGCGTCGCTTGGATGACTAAGAGTCGGACCGGTTCCTAACTACAGGGATTCTTGAGCGGAGGCTCCTCCTGATTTCATTCATCACTTCTTTCAATAAATTCATCTTTATTCGTCTCATGTTGCCATCTCTGCTGCTCTTCACCGCGAAAGATAGTCTATCACTCCAACGGGATTGCTGAAAGAACAACAGCCTTGCCACAGGACCACGAATTGGTAGATTCCAAGCCACGGAACAAGTTCTGTAGAGTATGAACAGCGTTTCTTGGAGCTGCAGTATGGGGTACATCAATGCTACTCCCAACATGAGGGTTCCTCTATAAGTCCACAGGATCAGTGACTACCTCTCTTGGTCATACCATCAACTTCAATAGGAGAACCGAAGAGCCATGGCTTGCGGCAGCTTATTTATGGCCCTTCTTGCGCTTGAAAGCCTTCCCGTGGCTTTTCTTGAACTGCTCCTCCTGCGCAAGTTTCTTTTCAGCCTTCTTTCTTGCTTTGTTGGTCGCCTTGGTGGGATTGTTGTCTCCTTCGCGCTTCTCTCGGTATGCTGGCTTCGACTCAACGACTGCAACGCTTGCGGTTGGCTTTGGGTTCAACTCTGGAGATTCTTGGCCTTCGGTCTCTTCCGCTCCTGCAACCGCATCGCTTTCAATAGCCAGCGACGATCCGGGCTCCATCACGCCACGATCTTGAAGCCCCTTCTCGCGTATCGTTTTAATCCGCCCTTGGTCTTCGTCTTCCTGGACGCCAAGTTTATCTTCCTCAGCTTTCTTCCCCATCACGAGCTGGTCACAGATGGCGGGATTGCATGCGAGCTGGCCGACTTCGCCCTGTTTTGCGGGAACGGTTGTGGTTTCTTCTGCTAGGTCTCCAGCATTTCTATTCTGTCTGGCGATCTCGAAATCCGCTGGTCTTAGCTTGGTGTGCAGCTCACAGTACCCCTTCTCGTTCCGACAGCGGGCTCCGCAAGGACTACCGATCTCCTCAATCCAATACTGGCACCAAGACATGTGTCCAAGTTGATTGTAACAGCGAGCCGTTGGAAGTCCACAGCCCCGATTTCGACTGGATGCTATTAGCGCGTACTTCTCCAAGCTTTGACGCGAAGAACTTCACCATTGATGTCCCGTATCCATCTGGCCTGTTATGAGATTCTTGATTTGTGAGATTGGGGCTCCATTGATTTCGCTTGGAGTTTTGAATGTCCCCTTCCATTCGTCTCGTGGAGGGCAATAGAATTTGCCGTTCAGCCATTTGGCTTGGAGTTCTTTGATCTTCATTGTTCGCGCTGTATGTGGCGCTGCTTGATATTCTGTAGAGATGCTTTGTTTTCGACACGCTGGAATCTTCCTTTGTGTCTATGTTGACGGGAAAGTCACAACATTGCCCTATTTTTGAAGCCTTGTTCATGTTATTGGTCAACACGATTCTGTGTTGTCGTCAAAATGCCAAAACTCGGCACAAAATCACGGCACCACGACAGGCCATTCAAAAATCACGGAATATCAATTTGAAGATAGCGCATATAACAACGAATTCGAATGATGGTGAGCTTGATGTCCATCAGGCTGATTATGCCGGATCGGGTTAGTCTCCATGACAAAGAAATGTACAGGGGTGTCGCGTCGCGTCGCGCCTCCAGTTTGTCTCCCGACCTGGCGCCTTTCCATCAACCATCCCACAACACCTTCATCTTCTCGGAAATCATCATCATTGCCGTCACGGGATCCGGATCTCGCACGTAGCCAAGAATCAGGAAGTTGAAGATATCCAGATCAACAACATTGGAAAATCACAAGTTCTTTCATTCTTCGAAGCTACGGTACGCCGACCATGCTCGATGTTGCCATGCTGACCGTAACCTTGCAGCCATTTCAATTCATAACGCCGCATATATGCACATTCCAAAGCATTAACGGTCAAACAGCTAGACACCACCCAGTGTACTCAACGCCTGAGTTTGCTCAAGCCTATTTTCGCAGCAATTAGACTTCTCCCAATAAAGGAGCCTTTGTACTTTTTGTGGATTGCTTCAAATTCGGCATCGATCCGCGCCCTCTTCTCCTGCTCCCTACGGTCCTTGGTTGCAATCTTAGCAGCTTTCATCCTCTTCTCCTTGAATGGTGCCGCCGGCTGGAATCTCGGGTGGTCTTCTTCAAAATGGACTGTAGGCGCTTCTTGCTCTCCATGAGTACCCTGGTGCTGGACTTGAACTGCCTCAGTCTGGCTCTCCTCTGCCGTTTGTTCATTGTCAACATCTGTATCCGGCAACAGTCCGCCTGGTCCCGAGTCTGGACGGTCACCATTGTCGTTGGCGACTTCTTGTGGCGTCACTATGGCTGGTTCACGATTCGCTTGAAGATCTATGAGGACTTCGTTTTCGTTCTCTGGTAGAACCCTCTCGACCATCATTCTTGCCATTTTTTCGTCCCATGTTTCGTAATCGCGCGGTCTAATTCGGCTATGGTATTCGCAATAGCCTTTTTCATTCCTGACTCGAGCCCCACAAGGATTTTCCTCATACTTTACCCAGTATTTGCACCAAGACATATGGCCCAATTGATTATAGCAGCGCGCTGTAACAACTCCACAGTCTGGGTGTCGACTAGGAATACTCTTAGAGGGGAATTTTCGTTCAGGGCGAAATACTTACCAATGATGTCCCGTATCTGTCTGTCCGGTCACGTAGTTCCTAATCTCGCAGATCGGTTTGCCATCGATAGAATCAGGCGTCCGGAACGTTCCGTTCCAATCTTCTAACGAGGGACAAAACAGAGCACCGTGTAAATATTTGATCTCTTGGTCTCCCTTGTAGATCATCGCGGTGATGGTTCGGTAGTTTGTCGATCCCGGAGACCTGATGTTTGCGTGCTCCCATGACTTCTGGAAGACTTGAAGCCATTTATTGGCCTACATGGTGTTGATGTTCTCCAGGTGCTTATGGTATTCCTTTTAGCAAGACAGGCAATATCTCTCAAGCCTTCTTTCTTAGCCATCTGCCTAACCGTTAAACTCAACACTCTTTGATCAGCCAACAAAGCAAGCGAACCGCAAACAAGCAAACACATTTGCCAGATTACATCAGCAGTTCTTTTATAGCAACTGAACGCCTTCCATTTCTTCAAAACATCATTTTCTGCACCCTGCTGACAAGAACGAAGCATTGCAGACACCATCACTACCATGATGCCCAGTCACCTCAAGCTCTTATCTCGGGAACCAACATCTAATGCAACAGTTGCCCGTTCACAGCCAGCCGGGTCCACGAACTCTACTGGAGCAGACGCTCGTGGTTGGAAGGCAAAATGCATTCATACCGCCGCCAAAGTCGCAGTCAAGGTGCTGCGCCATTACGATCCTTTCTTAACACCATCAACTCATTCGCTCACGTACTCGTCTCCGCGTTCCACAACCTCATCTCTCGCAACATCCAAATCTTCCATAGAGAATCCCGAGGATGACAAGGCTGAATGGGGCCCTACGAAGGATATCGATCCGGTGCTCATTTGCCGGCTGGTCAAACGACTTGTTGGGCATGAATACGGTGACCGCTGCTGGTTGCAAGAAAAGCACGCAGGCACGTTCAACCAAGCCTATGTCGTCATGTTTGATGATGGCGCTGATGGCATCAAAATCGTCATAAAAGTCCCGGCCACTGGATGGGCACCTCGATGGTGTGAGCAAGATGCTGTCTACCTGCGCTCGGAAGCACTCACCTTACGATACATCCACCAAAAGTGCGATGACGTGCCGTTTGTACCACAGATGCTTGCCTACGATACCACATTCGACAATGAAATAAATGCCCCATTTATACTCATGACACACCTCAAAGGTCGTCCAGCATGGCAAGTGTGGGGTTTCCTAGAAGATCCAGATATGTTCAGCTGGCCTGTGCAAGACTATGACCGACGAAGCAATCTTCTTTCAAGTCTAGCAGCAGCAATGGTGAAGCTAAAGCGCGTCAAGTTTGACGCGATTGGGCTTCCAGATTATTTAGACGACAACTGCAAAGGCCCCTTTGTCAGAACCGAATTTCGCAGCCATGAGATTGCAGCAGCAGAGGAGAAGGACGAGCAGGCACTACACTCAGGCGCCCCATGCCCGCAACGAGAGTGGGCGGAAATCCCCACTTTCAGTTCGACAAAGGACTTCTTTTTGTATTGGTGCCACAACGTTGCGCGCCAATTCAAGCGTTCTGAAATCGATCATACCCTATCCTACGAAGACGCCGGCCTCATCAAATTCTTGGGGCTCTTGCCTGCCCAAATCCCGAGATCGCGACCCGATTTCTGCAAAGGTCGGCCCGAGACTTTCAGCCTCGCACATAATGACCTTGATTGGCAGAACATTCTCTGCGACGACTACGGCAACGTTACTGGCATTATAGACTGGGAAGGCGCTTGTTCTCGTCCTTCCTCTTTCGGCTGGGCACAAGTGCCTCTCTTCCTTCGTAGGGATTGGGATACTGATTACAGATGGCCCTGGGACACTCTTGAGTACCACCTTTTTCCGGATCAAATGCAATGGTTTCGAAAGCAATATGTGGCGAAGCTTCACGATCTGGAGCCAAGACGAAGTAGTGACAAGGGACCGAGCCATCCCGCCGTCTCTTATCTTACCTGCTCTCTGTACGATACATGCAGATACAGCCCAGATAATATACGTGTATGGTGCGATCGTTTCCTACGCATGGCTGTTCCCTCGGTTGGCGAAGATTTCTTCCATCGTGCAGGCATGGGTAAAGGATGGATTTTTCTTCCCCGTCTTTTCGAGGATGAAACGATGCCGCTGAACAAATGGCTCGAACAGTACAATATATATCATTATCTCAACCACGGTTGCTCATCGATGGAGCTGAAGTTGACGGAAGCCCCAAAGCCTGCGAAAGACTGCAGTAAATGCTGGGCACGAGACGACCACGACAACCAAAGCGATTACAGCGTCAGCGATGACTCAACAGAGGACAGAGTTAACGACAAGGATGCCACTCTTTTCGATGAAGAGCACTCTCGACCAAGTACACCAGCCACCGATGTATCGCTTTCTCCTTCACGCGCTCTCGTCAAATGGAATCTCTTGCCTCAAATTACTAAGACCGGAGACACCAAGGAGGAGGCCCTGCGCGTTCACGATATACCCCTATCGACAAACGCAAACCCAGAAGATTCAAACTTCACTGCGGCAGCGACACAATCATGGCCGCTTCCATCTCATCTGCATCCCTGTTCATCAGCAGAGCCGGCACTGTCATCTAACACTGCCAGCACCTCCAACCAACAAACTATCCCTTGGAACTCAGATTGTTCAAAGGTAACATCTTCGAAAGCGGAGTTCTCTACATTAAAAGTTACGACCGAACCTTTTGCACCAAAAATGGGAGCATTGAAATCTTGCATTACCAGCTCTTCACTTCAACACGCGGGAGGCAAAAAGAGTAAATTAAAAAAAAAAGCTTAGAAGGGCACCGGCGAAGATGATGCAATGTGGGAGGACATTGAAGAATGTGATGGTTCGACATTTCGGTCGTCGTTGAGATTTGGTTAGGAGAGGAATAGGGACATGGTCACTCGTTACGATGAACGGCAGTAAGACGTCTTGGTTCCAATATTTACGGTTTCTAGATACAGGAGCCACAAGGTCTCCGAAGTAATCCCATAACCGTCTATACAATTAAACGGAAGGAAGATGATAGACGGGAAGAAACGAAGATGCACCAAGTCCGATGTGTGGAGAAGAGGAACGATAATGAGGCAAAAGGAGCTATTCACGAAATTCAAACTCATGAAGAAGCGACGACCAAGTACTGGGAGATTCTTACATGACCGACCACGGGGAAAGAGGCAGAGTGGAAGTGGGATTTCCACAGCATGTAGTCAAGTATAAATCGAAACGCAAATATTTGAACGCAATTCGAAAGATTGAATTTCCCACTCACCGATCTGAATTCTGAGAGTCACGAGTAAAACTACACGATCGATTGATACTGAATGCGTAAATTACATACATTACCCGGTTTTGCGAGAATGAACTGCAAATCATCCTCTCTTTGTTTCCTCTTGTTCTATTTCTTCATCTTTGTCCAGTCTTTATCTGGAAGACTATCCAAACGTACATCTCTCTTTCGGACATCGTCTTTGAAAATAATGTGATAAGTATTTCTCATTCACAGACTCAACCTTGCTATAGCAGGAGTCACTCTCTAGCCTTCTCACCATCGAGGACAAACGTGACATAGACCTCGTTAATCAAGTCGTAGCAGTGAACTGACGTTACGCTGAAAGAAGCTAAAGTAGTACTTCACCTACATACAACGATCTACTTCACCTTGTCTTGGGAAAATCATCTGGTTCACTCACCCTCAATTGGTTCGGCCTCGAGATAGTTCAACTTCCCCAGCCAAGTATGATAAGATACAAAACGACGACTTGCTAAATTTGTATTACAAAAAACATTTGTTCCATAACACGCATGACATCTCAGCCAAAAAAATCAATCAAAATCTGCAAACCCCAAGCACCTCCCCCCATCCATCCAAATATGCACAAATGAGCGTTTCACTCAAATGCAGACCGCACCAAGACATTAAATGCCCACATCCCATGCTATCGCAAAGATACAAATTTTCGTATATTCCCAATGCAATGCAATCGAGATGAGGAAAAAAAACAGCAAACGAACGAACGAACGAATCCCACTACAACGTCCCATTAAGAATCGACTCCGTCGCACTCCCAATATACGCCCTCTGCGCCCAAAGATTAACTCCAAGCCTCCTCTCGAGCTCCTGCTTAACACCCTTCTTAGTAATTGTCATCAAATCAGCTTTACTCAGGATATCCCGAATCTCAGCTAGCAGAACGTCTTGTCCAGGTCCATCCCCTTGGGCAGCCATCGGTAACTCGCTCATCTCCATCTCGCTCATGTGTTGACTGGGCGCCATAGACATCCTGCTCCCGTACCGCGGTGGCGCATCAAGATGCGACATAGGTTGGCTAGGTTGCATGTTGTATTCTGATTGTGGACCAGATCCAGTGATATGCCATGATTTTGTTGCGTACGAAATTCCCGAGACCATAGATCTGTTTTCGCCATGTTCGGTTTGTGCGTCCCAGAGTTCCTCTTGGTATTCTTCCCACTTCTTTCTCGGGATGGATGCGGGGTCGAATTTTCCTTCGTCGGAAATGACGACTTTTTGACCTTTTTCTCCGGTGACGACACGGGTATTTCCCCAGGAGAAATCGTCCATGAACCAGAAAGAGTAGAGAGGTAGGGCGCAGGCGAACATAGGTGTTGCGAGGATGTAGATCAACATCCATCCAATCATTTCCCATTTGCGACGTAGGATGAAGATAATGGCTTGGAGACCGTAGATGGCACCGAGAAGAACGAAGGTGGTGGTGGGAATGACGCCGGGTGTCTTGATCATAATATAGACGAGGTAGACAAGATAGCCGACAATGACGGGTTGCACAATTGTGGAGAGCAAGTCGACAAAGACGATGAATCGCATGCTGAAACAGCAGAATCCGCAAAGCTGTTGGAGCGGAATCAACTCGATGAGATTGTGTACCGTGGAATTGATCCATCGACGACGTTGCGACAGGAAAATCTTCATGGTGTCGGGTGCGATGGTCCAAGCGTGGGCTCGGAAGATGTATTTTGTCTTGAATTGAGAGTGGAATTTGAGCAGTAGCGTTGTGAGGTATCTGTCCTCTCCGAGATGGAGCAAATTCTTCATGTGCAGAGTATCAACCCGGATTTCTGAATACGCCTCCACGACTTCCTTGCTTACGAAGAGCGGCTTGCCCGTCTCAGCTGCTCGGATGCGGTACATTGAGAAACAACCGGGAAGACAGGTGACAGAGCCGAACAAACTCTCGAAAGCTTTCGTGAGGTTGTGTGAAATGTAGTATTCATACACTTGCATCATAGTGGTCATGGAAGCCTTGGCGTTGGTGAGAGCAGTTTCGCCACATACACCGATGAGGCGAGTGTCATCAACGAAAGCGGAGACCATGCGAGTGGCAGAATCAGGAGCAACGACGGTATCGGCGTCGATTTGGAAGCAGAATTCGTAGAACGTGGGGTTCACGCCGATAATGTTGCGAATCTGATGATGCATTTCAAGTTCCATGGGCGTCATTGCTAGATTATAGTGTACGCGGTTTAAGAAACGCATCAAGATCATCTGGGAGTCACGCTTGCCACGATTGCCGGGTCTATGTCGTATTAGTATCTTTTTGCGCATTACAGAGACCATCGGGGACACTCACTTCTGGACCTCCGAAGGTTTGCCAACCTTGACTATCACCATAAAGGGTACGATGTGCCCTTGGACCTCGTACAAACCGGAATAGACTTTTGCCATGTTGTGTTGCTTCATGCCTTCACCCAAACTTTCAAAGCTGAGAGCTTCTGGATTCATCGATTCTGGAACTCCCAAAATGTCAAGCACAATGCGAGGCGTTGGGCGGTCATTGCCCTGTCCTACAATCATCCCGTCACAGATGATGACCATCAGCTTTCTCTTGTCGTCGTAACGCATGCGGGCGATAGAGTCCATGGCACGTCGCAGAGACTCTTCGTCCTCAGTATATGCAGGAACAACACACATGACGAATTTGTCGAGGTTTTCAGGGACAGTTTTCTTGCCAAATTGCAGGGCGGCCAGAAACTTGAAACCAATGACACTAACCAGGAGAATTGTAATGGATAACAGGAGATATTTGGCGAACAGACATTGGGTCGAGTTTCGTGTATCCACATCTCCAACATAGAACAGATTGTCAAGGCAGGTCTGCATTCGGTCTTTCAGTCCTACATCAAGGGTCAAACTGTCCCAGTACTTTGACAAATCGGAACCAGACTGAGTTTGGAACAGATTCACGACCGTATCATCCATGAAATTGGAATCGGGTTGTGCTTCGCCACTTCTGTTTTGGCCGACGGGATACTGGGGAGTTCGTCCTCCAACGATGTATGATGTCATGTCGTATATTTTGCTGTGTATTATTCCAATGGATTTCTGCTTGGTTGTACCGAGGGTATGAACGTAGGTAGGCGTGTAACCAAGGCGACCTTTCAGATAGTTGTGCTTCAGCATATATTGCTGCTCAAACCACCAGTCTGGTCGTGAATCGTTAGTGAACCAACGGAAGTCATGGTATCTGGCGTTGACATCTAGGGTAGTTGTGGATGTAGTAGTTCCAGTGTAATTCGTGCTGGAATAGTCCAGTTGAACCGCAGGGTCGATGGATCCGTCCTTTCCCGCACATAGCGCCGAGACTTGAACAGGGAAGAGAGTAGTAGCATCAAGACCAGAGTATTTGAGAAGGGATTTTGTGGGAATGATGTTCGGGTAATGGCGGCCAGAAAAGGCCTTCAGATCGTAGACCACACCGCGGATGGAAACATAGCCACCGTTTTTACCTTTGTTGTTATACGAGGTCAATTCGGCGGGCGAAAACACATCCTGTTTGGGACAAATCAGTTCCGGGAAACCAACTGGTATCTGTTAGCGACGCTCTAGAGCTTCGGGAAATTGAGACCTACTCATGAAAAAGATGACGAAAGCGCAACTGAGCCAGATGAGAATGTTGATAGCAAGCTTTTCTCGCCACGCCGTCTTCACATCCTTCCGTCCTCCTTTCCAGCCTCCGCCAACACGAATCAGTGGCGTAGGAATGTAGAAGGTCAAGAGCCATACGAAGAACATCCACCGTTTGCGACTGCCCGAGACCGGGTGCTCCTCAACAGTCTCCAACTTGGCCTCGTTGCCTTTTTCGGCCATGTGCTCCCGAGTTTCGAAGTTACGAAACATGTCCCCCCCATTAATGGCAGAGACACCCGCGTCGGATTTCGCATCAACATCGCGAGCGCCAAAATAACTGCCGGTTTTGTCATCGTTGTAGAAACCGCCAGGGGAAGGTGTTCGAGAGTTGAGCAGGCGTACACGGGAGTCACTGAATCCAGGAGTCCCAGGAGTCAAGTGGTCACCACCGTCGTTCTCCGTTCTCATAAAGCGTTTGCCTCCAGCAGGAACAGCTCGAGTTCTCACGTTCGCAATGTCCAACCAACATCGCTCGCTGAGGAAAACTCCAGTGGCACCAGCTTGAGCTTCGTTACCTCGCCATCCTCGCTCGTCCAAGATGTTCTCAGCCTTCTCCTTGGGACTGCCAATGAAAATGGCATCACCTTCAGCTGACGTGTTGAAATCGTCAAAGGGCATGAAAACACTGAAATCAGCATTGCGGAGGCGTTGGCTGATCTCAACTATACCAAATGTTTGGATCTGTTGTCTAATGCATTTGCTGTCGAAGGAATTCGCAATTCGTCGATCGTTTGATTTGAGGCAAAAGATGTAGTGCGAATTTGTGTTAGGTGCTGATAGTGCTTTTGTCACATTTTGCAGGGCGGACAAGAATTGAGAGGCAATTCCTGCCTGAGCTCCTATGTCTCTGCCGGTACGTCCCCCAAAGATGCTACTCTTGCCATCGTCGCTTACAGCGTCGGCATCGCGAGTTGATCTTTCTGCCGTCAATCGCGCCATTCTATCGTGCTTTTTCTTGGCCATGCTGGGCATTCGCATGGGCTTCGAGGATACAGCTGCCTGTAAAACAGCAGTCGGCTCTTTGGGGTGGTGAACCTTGCTTAAAGCTTCTTGGCCGAAAAGTTCCCGCATGAAATCGTTTTGGGTTGAGCCCATCATGTTCATCACATCTCCAGAAATAACCTCAGCGTTGGCCTCCAGTAAGTCTTCAACAGGGTAATCGACCTCTCCAGCAAAGTGCTTGATAGAGAACGAGGCCGAAGCGTTCCGAGTGGCAAAATTGCTTCCTGGCATGACCGTTGTAGTGCTGCCAACCACGATGGAGGGATTCTTGTTTTCAAACCGTCTCTTGAGGGTATCCAGAAATTGATGATCGGTCTTTCCTTTCCTCGTCTCACCGTCCAGGATTGCCAACACACCATTTCCAGACTTGAGCAGCCCTTTAACCGCATCAGAATTATCGAAATAGCTGGTAGCGGGAATGACCACTTCCTCGGTGTCGAGCATGTCCACTTGTCGCTCGAAGAAATTTTGCAAACAGACATGATAGAGCGCCTCGTTAGCAGCATTATTCAGCAGCTGATCCAGAACATCATTGGAAGATGGCTGAACCGCAAATCCGGGAAAGTCTACAATGGAAATTGTGTTGCCAATGGTTTCTTCTGGCACACTGATCCGAGAATTCATGGACTCCACGACCCAGGCCACGAGTAAAGAATACAAGGTCCGCGCCACTTCATCCGCATTCTGTCGAGCTCCTTCCGGATCAAGCATGACGGTCACACGTTCATTGTGAAGTTTCTTTGTCTTATAACCCAGACACTGCTCCAAGTCATTTGTCGACACGCCCAAGAAGGCAGCGATTACTCCGAGTGTATCCCTGTTGCTAACTCTGGTTATGTTTTCGCCACCTTCATGAGAGTATCCACCACTATCATCGGCAGCTGGCGTGGTGCCAAGCGTGGTGTGAAATTCGAGTTGACCCATGTGTAGAACAGCGGCCAAGACCTGGCAGATTTCGCCAATCTCGTGGTTGGAGAACTGGACCTTCTGCAAAGCTTTCCTGAAATCGGTGAAACCAGCTTTATCATCGATGCCAATATTGAGCATCTTTGGATTGCCCAGGTATCGCCATCTCTTGCCTCCTGAAGATCGCTTGTGGTCTGAGAGAAATCCTGGATTGTCTAGACCAAGATGAGCCTTCTCTTTCTCACTTGTGCCAGCCATGAGGTAGTATAAAACATGAAAGTTGCGTTCGCCGATGGGAACAGTCGATATTCTTTGCCGCTCGAGACGGTGGTCTAGCAGTTTGCCACCAATCAGAGTAGGGTTCGTCGAAGGTGAATGCTCATACTGAAGCTCGTAGAACAAGCCCGCTTTCGAGGCTGTGTGTGTCGTGGCCGTCTTTGTGGTTGTGAAGGAATCGAAAACGAAGGCTGCGTTTGAAAGTCTGTTGGAAAGTGGTGTGCCCGTCAAGTCCATCAAGTTCGAAAGCAGGTGTGATCTGAGTGTCGTCTTGCCAGCACCGGACTCTCCTCTGTATTGACGATGTGATCAGTTCTCGTTCTAGATCCCCCTTTCTCCGATTCTTCATTACTCACAGGAATATCACGGCCTGGTTTTCATTTCTATAACCAAGTCTTGCCCATAATCTCGATGCAACGTCCTTCATAGAGGCCATTGCACTCCCCGTCTCGTCGCCATTGGGACCTCTCGCCGAAGATCCATAATTGTTTATTGCTATCGTGGCATGCGAGCTTAGACGAGCAGTGGGCAGATGGGCATGAAATCTCGCAGCTAGATGCGTTCCGAGTCCTGTATCTGACTGTAGATGTTCTGGCAGTGCAGAAAGGTCATCTTGTGCATTTGAAGACATTGTTTGGCGCTCCTGCGCGAGGAGGAGAAGGGGCGGCTGTCCGCAACGGGGGAGTGGGATTGAGTTCAACGACTTTCAGTACTGTCGGTTGGTATTCCAAGATGGACTATAGCGATACAGAGCACACAATTGAGGAAGAGAGTCGAAGTGCGGTCGGCCGGTCGAAGCCAAACAATGGAATCGGGAGTCGCTGAAAAGACCGACGATGGTACAAGCGGTTTACAGTTACACGAAGCGAGTGTCGGGAGTTTCTTGGGAAGGGTGGGAGAAGGAAGGTTACTTTGGGGGAGTAGTGTAACGAAGGAGACTTGGGTTGGAATGGTGGTGGTGAATGGCTTGGACTGCGAGCCAAGCACAGCAGTTTGGAACGAAATGCTTACAAGGACCTCCTCAGCTCCGCCACGACAAGGGTAGCCAGGCAGGAGATCAGAAAAAGACAATATAATGAATGATTAATGACCAACCGAAATCGAGGGACAATCGGTGGGCGGGAAGATGGCAGTCAAGATCCTTACGTCGCCCCCCTACCTCCTTGTCGTGACAATACTATGGTTGCCAGCATATTAGTTGTTAGCGTCGGACTATGAAAACCCCTGAGCAGATCAAAGTTCTGATAAATACGCGTGCTAGAATAAGTACTACCCGCGAAAACTCCCGAGTAAAATTGAGAACGGATATATTGAGGGCAGAAGCATTGATCAAGCGCTAACAACTAATATGCCGGCAACCAGAGTACACAGTATCCGTAGGAGCGATACTCTGTAGTGCTAGGATCATGAATTCTGCACAACAAAACACCGGCTCTCCATGCATCGCCACATGTCCTGGTACGCGACTTTCAGGGGTGTAGGCGACCAAAACGACCTACATAGTACTAGCTGAGGTCACGGCTGCGGGTGAGCTACTGTGTAATTGACTCTTGATGAGCCTCGGATCATCTCATCTCGCCATGCTACTTCGATTGCAAAACAACAGACAAAAGACAGCGGAGGCAATTGAAGAAAAGGTGTACTACATAGTATGCATAGTACGTCCGAATGCAGACACAGCTTTCACTTCGGGAGCCCAGGCAAGGGACGGCCAATAGCTCGTGCAGCAACGAGTAAACAAACAGGCAAAACTTTATTTATAGCAGGAGTTCGCCATAGCCCATCGGGACCATCGCCACCACCTGTACACAGTAGCACCTCCTAGCATTAGCCCGACTCGTAGATCTGGACAGGGGTTCCCGCTATGGAACGCGTACGGAGCACTGCATAGGACAATGCCGGGGCATTGGTCACATTTGCCAATCGGGTAGACACCGCTGCTGTTAAGGGACCGTTGCCAGAGGAGACTCTGAGGGCCCTCCCTTCCTTCGTTACTATCCATTTTCGCACAGCCAACCATCGTTACTCTGTTTCTACCTATCCTGTATAAACCTACCCTCGTTATTGTCCCTACGCCTGTCAGCTCAATACCTTGACTTCAAGTTCGGGAAAGGGGCTGACACAACCCAGAATTTCCAGAAACAGCCTCACTCCACGTCCATCCTTCATCCTTCCCTCTCTCTCGTCAATACACGCAAAATAGCCGTCCATTCGCTCAGAGCACCAAATTCGAAGGACAATCCCATATTTCAAGGCCACAGGCCTGTGAGTGGTCCGACGACCAGTGAAACATCTACCATGGCCTACAATCAGGCTCGGACGTCGACCATGTCCAGCTTCTCGAATGTAGGTCCTCGTCCTGGAAACAATCAGTCTGCGCAAGTGTCGTTGCAGACTCTCTTAAATGCTCTCCACACGAGTTATTCCTCAGCCATGCCGAATCCCCTGGAAACAAGCACCAGTCTGGTTGTCAATACGTGGGCGACCTCTAACACAACGGGACCTGATGGACGATTCGGAGGAACCACAGATCTGGAGCTGGCTCGGAAAGTGTGGGAGCATGCCAGGAGAAGGGCGGAAGACGGTTGCGTTGTTCTTGGGTAATCGCCTCCAAAGACTTTGAACGTGGGAATGTTTTACTGATAGCTGCTATTCAGGTCTCTACACGACTCGACCCCCTCCGTAATTGCCCCCTTTATCTCGTGCCTTCCTATACAGGCGCCAAATGCTCTCTACACCGCGCTCGAAGTCATCCGGGCATTCACGCATTGCTCCACTCCTGCCAATCCCTCCTTTCCCCGATACTCGTCCCTTGCTGCCAAGTTCGAGGTCAGCATTGGTGTTGGACAGATCATCAATGCATCTCTCGCATTGTCCTCGTCTGCCATTGATACTGAGAACGGTCTTTTGAATGTGCCGGGGGACAGAGAGGGCTATCGTGCCTTCGACGTATTTTACTATGTGCTCAGCTCCATGACTTCGCAACAGAGAGAAGCGGTCAATGCTGGAACAGCCTCATCCTACAGACTCCTGCGAAGATCCGGTACCTTTTCGCCGCCCTCTTACGTCCCAACCGCTGATGATGCTGCCGCCGGCGAGGCTCTAAAGGAGAACCTCCGGGCCATAGGGATCAAGGGCAAAACACAGACTGCACTTCTGATGGCACTCATAAGCTTGCTAAAACTGGGCGATTCACTAGACGGACCGCTTGGTCCTTCTGGTCTTGACCTCAACGCGGTTTACGACGAGGTTGAGGACCTGTTAAACTTGCAGGAAGGCGCCATTAAGAAAAACTTCAGCAATATCACCGACCGGTCAGTAATTATCGCTGGTCTCTACGAGGCTATTGTGGACTATGTGATTCAACGCGCAAACGATACCATGCGCGAGGAGCTTGCCCAAGCAAGGACTGTGGATGGAGTTCATATCGAAGAGGAGGATGAGAGCGTCAATATTACAGTGATCAGCATTCCTGGACAAGAATTGGGAAAAGCAGTTGCATTGAGAACAGTCTTCGATGATACAATTGGTATCAACCTCGAGATGAAAGAGGATGGCGTTCCTATTGCAGCTGCTGGATCATCGGTACTGAGGGAGATGCAGAGCGCAATCGCAGCTTGCGAACCAGACCTCAACATTATGTCGGGTGCCGCAGGACACAGACGGAGCGATGAACAAGATCAGCGAGAAGGCGTTCTTCACCAGCTGTTACAGGAGTGTGACGACGACAGCTTCATTCGAGGAGTGCTCCAACCAGAAGAGGGTCATGGAATTGTCTTAGGCAAGGCAGGTCGATTCAACCTCTCCGACACGGTTGACAGCAGCCGTGTGTGGTTCCACCTCAACCTACACCCAACCGATGATGATCCTTCCACTCTGTACGGCACTCCGCTTCCCTGGTCTGCCGCAGCAATTTCTCGCCAACTTCGAGCCTGGAGACTGCCTGAATGGTCCAACCGACGTAATCGAGCCCTTGACTACACAGTTGACTTTGATTTGCATGAATTCTTCTCGCGGTACTGCCGTTTGGGTTGCCAAGAAGGCAAAGACGGCATTCAATTTTGGCTTGCTGAACGGGGATGGACGAATGGAGAAGTCTTTGCTGGCGAACAGCGAGTGTGGATGAGGGAAGCTGCTTGGTGGGAGGCAGAGACTTTGATCGAGGCTCTTCCACCGGCCGATGGAATGCTAGGAGGCGGCATGACGCCCTTGGAAACAGGCTACTCTGTTCAAAGCCCAGGCCTGGGCAGTGGCTTCTTCAGCCCCGGCGATGCCAGTCGCGATAATCTTCTACAGCACCACCAGAGCACATATACGCTTGGCCAAAAAAGCCAAATGACACTTGCACCATCCGTTGTGGGTACTGCCCGCAATCTTTCAAGCGGCGACTACGGATTGGGTCGCAAAGGAGATACTTACAAAGGCGAAGTCACCTACGATGGTGAGATCGACGCCGAGCTTGCTGATGGCAAGGTTGTAGTCGAGGAGAAGGTCTCCAAAGTTCGTAAGATTTGGGTGGGCTTCATCTGGGCAGTCACATTCTGGATCCCATCTCCACTTCTTCGATGGGTCGGTCAAATGAAGCGACCCGACGTGCGATTTGCATGGAGAGAGAAGCTGGTCCTTGTGTCCGGAATTCTGCTTCTCAATGCCTTCATCGTGTTCTTCATCATCGCGTTCGGCAGACTGTTGTGTCCAAATTTCGACAAAGCTTGGAGCGCGAAAGAAGTGTCTACCCATCAAGGCGAAACTGACTATTATGTCAGTCATATGGGTAAAGTATACGATTTGACCAAGTTCTGGAAACTACAGCACAGCGACACCAATATCAAGTCGTCGTCAGACATGATGTTACCTCTCGCAGGTACCAACGTCGACGAACTTATTCGCCCTCCTCTTACCCTTGCCTGCCCTCATCTTGTCAGCAGTACCTCTCTCGCTCTTACGCCAAACACTACAGTCAGCAACTCATTCGCAGTCCATGTCTCTGGCCCTGTTCAACAGACAACGCAGACTAGTGCCTTGTACAAGATTGATTGGTACACCAGTAAATTCTTGCCAAAGATGAAGACCTATTACAAAGGTGACCTCGTCTATACAAGTAAAACAATCAAATCCCAAGGCACGGATAGCAACCGGATGTGGTTCACGCTGGGAGACAAACTTTACGACATGACTGACTATTTCTACGATGTCACCCTATTTGACGGCAATCCTGATTTCGATTTCTTCCCAAAAGATGTGACGGAGGCTATCAAAAACGATCCTGGAGGAGACATGACATCTGCGTTCAAGAAACTTGCTGACACCAATTCCACAATGGTTGCTTCATCCCAGCAGTGTCTGGACAACTTTTTTTACGCTGGTAGGGTTGACTTCCGACAGTCGGTCAAATGTCAAGTCACCAACTACTTGCTCCTGGCCTTCACCATTATTCTCTGCGCTGTGATCTTGGTCAAATTCTTAGCTGCTCTGCAGCTTGGTTCCAAACGTCGACCGGCTCCCCAAGACAAGTTCGTTATCTGCCAAGTGCCGGCCTACACAGAAGGCGAGGACCAATTGAGGAAAGGTCTGGACTCCTTGACTGCTCTCCAGTACGACAACAAGCGCAAGCTCATTTGCGTTATTTGCGACGGCATGATTGTCGGAGGCGGGAATGACCGACCGACTCCAAAGATTGTCCTCGACGTGCTCGGCGTCGACCCCAAGATCGACCCTCCTGCTCTTCCATTCAAGTCTGTCGGTGCTGGAGCCGAACAACTCAACTACGGCAAAGTCTATTCAGGTCTATACGAATACGAAGGCAATGTTGTCCCCTACCTTGTCGTTGTTAAGGTCGGGCGTGAATCTGAACAAACCAAATCGAAGCCAGGCAATCGTGGTAAACGTGATTCTCAGATTCTGCTCATGAGCTTCCTCAACCGAGTTCATCACCGCACTCCCATGTCCCCTCTTGAGCTTGAGATGTTCCATCAGATTAACAACGTCATCGGTGTCGATCCAGAACTTTACGAGTACATTTTCATGGTCGATGCTGATACCAGCGTCAAGGAGGACTCGCTTAATCGTCTCGTCGCAGCCTGCGCCAATGACAAGAAGATTGCTGGAATCTGTGGCGAAACCAGCTTGGAAAACGAAGAGCGCAGTTGGTGGACTATGATCCAGGTTTACGAGTACTATATTTCTCATCACTTGGCCAAGGCTTTCGAAAGTTTGTTTGGCAGTGTTACTTGCTTGCCCGGGTGGTAAGTCAAGATCTTCTCCATTTCACACCCATTCGCTAATAAATTATAGTTTCTGCATGTATCGACTTCGAACCGCCGACAAAGGAAAGCCGTTGATTATCTCGGACCAAATCATTTCGGACTACAGTGTGGGCAATATCGACACGCTCCATCTTAAAAATCTATACTCTCTGGGTGAGGATCGTTACTTAACTACCCTCATGACCAAATACTACCCATCCATGTCCATGAAATTCGTGCCATCCGCGTTGGCACTCACCGCTGCTCCTGAAACATGGAGCGTCTTGCTCTCTCAAAGACGTCGCTGGATTAACTCGACCATACACAATCTATTTGAGCTCATTTTCATCAAGGACATGTGTGGTTTCTGTTGCTTCAGTATGCGTTTTGTGGTGTTCATCGACCTCTTTGGTACCTTGATTCTCCCAGCTACCTGCGGCTACCTCGCCTACCTCATCTATAACGTCGCGTCCAACAAAGGCCAATTTCCGCTTATTTCGATCATCATGTTGGCAGCTGTGTATGGGTTACAGGCAATCATCTTCATTATCAAGCGACAATGGCAACATATTGGATGGATGATCATCTACATTCTTGCCTTCCCGATCTATTCTTTCGTCCTTCCATTGTACTCTTTCTGGCATCAAGACGACTTCTCATGGGGTAACACCCGTGTTGTAATCGGCGAGAAGGGTGACAAGCAATTGGTCGCAGTCGATCAAGAAGAACTCTACGACCCAAGGAGTATTCCTCTTCAACGATGGGACGATTACGCTTCCTTAAACAACCTTCCCGGACGCCGAGGCTTGGCCTACACGGAGAAAGCCGCCACCGGTTACGACTACGACGCAGACGAAATGCAATCACAGTACTCGTCTGTTCGACCTGCATCAACTATCTTGACTGGCTTCCCCAATCAAGGTCACATGCCTCCACGACAAAGTACCTACTCGAATCTCTCCGCCATGCAAGGTGGCGGCAGCCACGAACACCTAATGAGCATGGGCGGAATTAGCGAACGAGGTCACAGCCCCTACGGTCAACGCCTCCAAACACCAGAACCCTATGGCTCCACACCCAACCTCCTAGGCGTCAACTCACAACCAAACCGCATGAGGAGCCCTCTCCTCGCTGGTGCGAGTAGACCCGTCAGTCAAATCAATTTCATGGATGGACCGAGTCAGGGTCCCAGTCATGCTGATATCACGGAGACGATCCAGCAGTGTCTTCGGGAGGTGGATTTGGATAGTATTACAAAGAAGCAGCTGAGAAGTTTGACGGAGCAGAGGTTGCAGACGCAGTTGACTGGGGAGAAGAGGGCGTTTTTGGATAATCAGATTGATATTGAGTTGGCGAGTATGGTTGCTTAATATCTCAGACTGGACTCAGAGTGGAGTGTGGTTTATCTGTCATTTTTTAATGTGTGCATATGGGGATTGGGCATTTCTAGGGGGCTTGGTGTTTGGATCTGGGAATCATGTACCGATGGGATATACTGTTTACACTCATTATTTTTTGGATGGGGGCGGAGACCAAAATGGGAGGATGCCAGGCTTGACAAAAGGCCTCGTCATATAATCGTTATATTTACTGTCAAATCTATTCTTTTCTACCGTCGTATCGTACCTTCCTATCATAAGTGAAGTAGCTTTTGCACGAAGGAAAAACTCAACCACGTAAATTAGAAATCGCTCTGTCACATAAACACAATCTTCTGCAGTGTCCATCCCTCGATCCTTTTTTCACTCACCCATCCGCGAACGGAAAAGAGCAATGAAAAAGATAAAAGTTATAGCTTGCGGTGACCTAACTGCGCGTGTTGATCGAGTGAAGAGGATTGTTTGAGTCAAGTCTTTCTTCTTCACTCCCCCGTCCGCAGACGAGAGAAAGCAATGAAAAAAAACATAAAAAATTTATGCTTCTCTTTGATTGAGCGTGTCATCCTTAGTGCAGGGGCCATGCTAATCTTCTCTGTATTGTTTCAAATTAACCTTTGGAAATGTTAGTGGAAGATCGAAGGAAGAGGAAGAGGAAGTGAATTACCGTAATGCGACGAATCGCTGGAGAAAGGAGTCGAGGGTGAGGGTCAAGCGAGTATATATCGACGATGTTTCTGAGCTCGGACCATGTGATGAGTAAGCTCAAGTGGAGTCTTTTGCCAAGCTTCTGAAACAGAGACTTCTGATTGGTTGAAAGTCAGGTGATGTTGTCTTGGCACAGCCTCACCTGATTCTCGAGGCAGCCAAAAATCGCATGATGGACTCGGAGTTTTGAAGAGTGAGCGAATGCTCGATGATGTCGGTCTCAACGATGATTGTAGTCCCGAGTTGATCCATGGATATTTGTATACGCATCGTTTGGCTCAAGGTAGAGATGAACTGAGCGGCCAGTTCCTCCCTATAACAACCGAGAAGTTACTACTACTAGTATCTCAGGGCGCTCATAATCAAGTCAAATTTTGGCTGAAACCACGAATACGATTCAGAAAGTCCAAAGGTGGATGATGAGATGATGTTGATTTGAATGACACGTCTGCCCCGTCTCATCTCACAGGTTGAAAAGCTCAACTTACCGATGAGTATCCGGGTTCAACCAGCGGTTATGCGGTTCAACCGGCCGACAAAGGTCACTTAGCCTTCACACACTTTCCTAGAAACAGGAGCAGGCCAATGGATTCATCGATGATTCAACTCTTCATTCGTAGGATCCATCTACTGTAACGATACCGCCATACTCGTACTTGGTATACTACCACTTCTACCCACCTTCCCATGACCCGTTCCAACACCACTGGCCAGTAACTCCAATCGACTAGCTTGAACGCGATGTTTCTTCATGACTTCAATCCATTCTCGGTTCCTCTCCCCTGTGCCTTCCGCTGTATTCACATCCTCATCCTCCTCATCTTCAGAGTCAGAATCATTTTCTTCGTCGTCCTCAAGTAGCGCAAGCATCATACTGAAATCTCCACCCAATCTTCCCAAACTACCTGCACAGTAGAGCACTTGTGTCATGAGACTATCTCTCGAACTTCTTTCCTTGACATTGGGTAGGTAGAGTTTCAGTGTGTCGAAAAGCATATCAACGAGATAAGTCGGGAATGTCGCCAAAGGAGAAGGAAGAGGTAATAACATACTTCCTTGCGCGTTTTTCTTCGTCGTCGAATCCGTAGATCCAGGAGCAGGCAATGCTGAAGGGAAAATGGACTTGTACATACTCACAATTGCAAAGCTCTGCTCGCGGAAGATCTCTATGTAGCGTTTGAGAAATCGTTCTGTTTGTTGGCCGCCTGCCCACCCCCCCTCTTTCTTGCTTGCTCCTTGTTGGCGTCGGGTTTTTGATTCCTGGTCTGCGAGGTCGCGGAGGGGTTCCAGTGCTTCTAGCATTGTGAGGAGGTTTGCAAGTCGACAGACGAGGAAGAGAGCTCCTAGTGCCCCATCAGTGCTTCCAAAACTACTTGTGCTGATATTGAGTTTCCCTCCTGCGGTGGCTCGTTGTAATTGCATGCTCTCATCCAACTCAGGTGCAACTCGTCTCAACCATCCAATTGTTCTCATTGCCCCTGCCAGTTTGATCCCTTGAACTTGTAAACTTGCAATTAGATTCGTTGTGAGGAGTTTCATTTCCCGCTCTGATTGCTCGACTATGCTCTTGATCAAAGCACTTGACGGATATAGGGTATTCAACCTCCGTATATGCGCATGTAAATCCAATGCCGACGTATAATTGACACTGGAATTCGTACTTGAAGATTGTGCCGCCGACGAAATAGCCGTACTGAGCAGCGTGGGTAAATCGAGTACAGAAGATATCCTATCAGCATTCTGACTCAACAGTAATGCTTTCCGCCGTCTCGTCAAGACATCGTTCTCCGTATCTGCCGCTCTTCGATATTTGTCCGCGAATCGTGTCGCACTTGTCTCGAGCTCGGGCAACGCATCTTGTAGGGCTGTCGCACTCTCGTGTAATTGTGGTAACGTGGAGGAAAGATGCGATAATTGTGTTGCCGAGGATATTATCGATTTAAAGGAGCGTTTACTGAGGGATTGGAGGGAGCGGAGGACAGTGTGGGAGGTTTGCGCGAGGGACACGGGTTCGGAGGATTCGAGGTCCGAGAGGGAGAGGGTCGTAAGGCGGTTCAGGTAGCTCGAGGTGGTTGGGTCGGTTGGAGAAGGTCGAGAGGATGAGTCGAGAGTGTCGAAGTAGGGAGTGAGGAGTTCGTAGAGAGGGTCTGACATTTTTGGAGGCAGGATGGTGATTTGGTGTTTGATTTCGAGGTTCACGATGTTGCCAAGACGGCGATGTATGACATAGTGTTCAGGTGGGTAAATTCCATAATATTTGGAGTTCTAAATGATACGAACCAGATCTATAATCTGACAAAAGAGGAACCGTACCAAAGTCTCATTACATGGCGCTAAGCATGAAAATGGTAGTAAAAAGAGCGTTAGGTATGTCTGAGAGTACACATGAAATTGGTCTAGTATGCAAAGAACCTGAAGTCGAGAACAAAAACGCTATCAAAAGAACTCCATTCCCAATGCATCGCTAAGAATTCAAACCCTTCTCTTCTATTCAGCCGACTCAATCTAATTCACCTCAATCAAACCAGGTCCAAATAAAGTCTGAAGAGCAACAGCATTGGCACTTGCGAATGGTCCACTTCCAACTGTAACAGCAGCAATTGTCAACCCATTAAGCAGACTGGCAGTCAAGGGGAAAAACACATCGAAAGTGACAACGGTACCGCTGACCTTAATGTTCTTTAACGGAGCGGAGATGGGAGTATTTTGTCCATTGATGAATTGCACGCTAAGAGCGTTCCAGTTGTACCCGCTGAGAGAAGTTCCGGCACCAAGCGGAGAGTCCTTTGGCAACCCGGCAACTTTCAGGGTAGAGACATCGAAGTTGAAGGTTAGGGTTTGGTCTTGGGGAAGAACGACCTTGGTGGCGAGGTTGAGGGGACCGAAAATTTTGAGGTTGATAAGGTCGGCTGGTGGTGTATTAGCTATTGCGTGAAAGTATGGCGTTGTTGAAGGAATACTCACAATTTGGGCAAGAACCTGGGACGACGAAACCTTGGAGCGCGGAGAAAGCAAAGTCCCGGGTGCTGGTGGTGAGGAAAGGTTGCGAGGATGGGATGAGCTTCTTGTCGCGGACAAGACGGAAGAAACCTTCTTGTTCACCTTCTTGGCCTATGACGGATGCGACACCACGAGTCAAGGCATTGTCGTTGGCATTGGCGAACAGCTCGATGACATCCTGAAGTGTGCCAAGAACCAGATCGGTGAATGTCGCAGCGAGAGCGATAGCGTCTTGGAAGTTGGTTGTCGGGAACACATACTTGCAAGGCAGGATGTGTTGATGTCCGAAATGGGTTAGGGCTGCTTCTGCGTTCAGTGCGTGCAATTCTTCTTGAGCCAGTATAGCGGTCAACGCGTCGATGACAATGCCACGACCCTTTGCGTCGTAGACTTGAAAGCCCGGGACATTAGTAGTGATGTTGTTGAGCAAGGATCCGAAGAAAGCCACCTCAAAGTTCTCGTTGAATTCGATCAGTTGGAGGTTGGTAATTCCATTTGCAGATATCATAGCAGGAGGCGATCCATTGGGCAAATTTCCATGGGCTTGAAGCTCTATGGCGAGCAACTGTGCTGGGTTAGGTTCCGGGAATCCAGCGCTACTAAATGGCACTGCGTTGGTAGATGGTGCTGATGATGCTTGAGCGACTGGTGCAGCAGAAACTGTAGATAGAAGGGATGCCCCAGCAATGTAGAAAGAGATTGGAGAATACATGATGATCCTGAGAGAACGATGGGATAGTGATCGTGTCTTTGAGTAAGTCCAGAAGAAAAGAAAATAGGAAAAGATGTATGAAATTGTTGATACAGGAAGAAGACGTTTTCGTGGTGAGATGGATACTTACAACAAAGGCGAGAGCGATTCTTTATGTATTGAAGAAGCCGAGATCTGGGCTGAAGTGAGCATTGTTAATATCCAGTCTCGATTTGGTGAGGCTATTCTGATGGGGGCTTGAAAGCGGTGACACGCTCAAGGCTTGCTGCGGTCATTCTTTGCCGGGCATGTAATCTTCCGAGCCGGACTGAAATGCTGCCAAATTGTTCCTGTTCAGTAGCAATATCATTGGGAGCCTAGAAACACGTTATTGTCAGCAATTGAGAGATGTGTAATGTGGTGACTTCAGTTTGCATCTTCATCACGAACTCCCTTCTTCCCACGACGACCTTTCCCTCCACCTAATCCGTCTAGAAAGTTTCTTTGGGTAGAGAGTTCCCAGAACCCAGCCGCACGGCAGAAAACATAACCGCGGTGTTTGTTTCAAGGTTCTTGGTCAACCAACCACCACCCATGCTTTCTGGGGCTGAGCTGACAGCCTGTAAGCACAACATTCGAAGCTGTAAATTATTCCACGCCAACCGAACCCAGACTGAGGGGAGGAACGGAGCAAGGGATCTTCAATCAAGTGCCACAAGGCCATGCTAAGCTTTCCGGGGCAAATGCTTGTCTTGAGTGCTAAACGGGTAGCTTCATAATCTTCCACGATTGTCCACGAGGCCAGAAGGGAGAGCAATCACGGGGCGGAGTCGATCACGGGTCTTCGGCTTGACGGAATCTTTGGTAACCATGCAAACGAAGCCGCGTTTCTAGAGTAGTCGTGGTCTTGCTCTGATTTCTTGCATCAACGGGTCGCGGGATAGGTTTGATTGGAAGGACTTTGGTATTCCTCGTCCGTTTCAGGCTCGGAAAACGGGTTATTCATTACTAGAGCTGCTGGCTCTTTTTTGGTCGGTGTTCATAAATAATATTGTTGATGAAATTGATGAAATCGACGCAGAAGTTGGTGATGATGGACTGACTGTTTGTCGGCGAAAGGATCTCGGAACCTGGAAACTCTATTTTTGGAAGGTATTCTATGACAATTACACGTGCTTGGCAAGACCAGTCAACTTGAAGACACAATTGATTCCTCATCTTTTCACGTCTTCTCGTATTTCCAATTCCGTTCCAAAAAGAAGGCTTAGGCCTCCAGAGATTTGTTTTCGATGATAAATCCATTAAGCACGGCGAAAATATGACCAGCACAGCTACTAACTGAAGGTTGAGAGTTTTGCTTTTTTTTCTCAACATCGAGCACGAACAGAGCTATCAAGCAGCAGAACGAGGCAAACATGTCTCGCCGCGCAGCTCAAACTTTCAAATACTCGAACCCGTACTTCGCCTCGAGCCACGAAGGAATCTCGGACTCAATCACCTTGGGCAGTATAGCTGTCACCTTCTTGTTTTGCTTCTCCCAAGCCTCCTTGTACCTTTCGACCTCCTCTTCAACGCTATAATCACTGACAGCTTCTTTTCCCTTGCCCACCTGGTGAAGTTGCAGCCCTGAGCTGCCCGTCGTCATGTTCATAGGGATATAGGTATCTAGTGCTCCTGTTACCTTTCCTTCTAGCAATTCCTTGCAAAGATATGGTTCGGCTGCGAGCGGACGTCCGATGCCAACACCGTCACACGCGTTGCTTTCAATTGCGTGCAGCATCCCGCTTGCAGTTCGGAATCCGCCTGTGACGAAAACCTTCGTTTTCTTGAGCTTTGGGCGAATCATCTCGGCGAACTCGATGAAATATGCTTCTCTTTTTTTCTGCTAGGATTTAGCAACAGCCTAGGTCATCCGTCGGCTTTTCGGGTGCTTACTGTGGATTCTTTAGCATGCTTGAAAGCCCTGGACTCAAACGTGCCACCAGAGAGGTCCACAAAGTCGACCTCATACCTCTCGAGCTTCATACAAAGATCTTGAAAGTCCTCGGTAGTGATACCTCCATCCTGAAACTCAACCGAATTCAACTTGACAGAAACGCTGAAAGTCGTATCAGGTACCTTCTCACGTATCTTATCAACAATCTCGAAAACAATACGGCTTCGATTGTCCAAAGAACCGCCATACTCATCTGTCCTCTTGTTCGTGGTCGGACTGATGAACTGAGCAAGCAGATATCCATGCGCGCAGTGAACTTGTACTCCATCGGCTCCAGCTTTCCAGCACCAAAATGCGCTCTCGGCGAAATCTTCTACCACGCCTTTGATCTCGTCTTTGGTCAGAGGTCTTGGCTTTGCGAAATCGTTTCCAGCGAATTTTACCATTAGTTGCACGTCGCTAGCGCTAACGGGCTCGGGATTCAGAGCTCTACCACCTTGTCTTCCAACGTGGGAGAGTTGAGCGATGAAAAGGGAGCCATGGGCTTTGGATGCGTCGATTAGGGCTTTATGTTGCTCCAGACGTGCGTCGTTGTTGTCGCGGAAGATTGGGTTGCCGTACGCTTCGATGGAGGTGTAGTTCACCATCAAATTTCCGCCTACGATGATGCCGATTTCCTGCGTCATTTATTGGTACGAGTCGTGATAGGGCTCTGCCATCCAGACTTACGCCTTCACCCCAAATTTTATAAAGATGAATCAGAGCGGGCGATGGGATGCCTCTGAGCGTCTATAATTCCAAAGTCAGCCTTGTTCTACTTCACAGGTCGGATCTGCTTCCAAGCTCTTTTCCAGTAAGTAAGAGTGTATAGGATACATACGACGTCTTCCTGGTGATTCTCAGGCCAATCGCACATTCTCTCCGTCATAGGGGCCTTCATAAACCTATTCTTCGCTATCCTCCCAGAAAATGGCAGTACAATTTCTTCGCCTAGCAATTTTGTGTTCACCTTCTCCCCAGCGATTCTTCTGCTTTTTTCCGAAGTCCTTGAGTCTGTCATGGTTTCAATCTGTCGATCGCCTAAACACTACGTCAATGGAAGGTTTTTGCGATGAGCAGTATGTGAAGGTAAATTCTCCCTGTAGACTGGAATTGCAACGGTATTTCTCGGTATAAAGTGAATCGGAGAGAAAGTGGCATGTACTCCTGGCACCACAAGTCTAGTAGAGGATCAAGGGAGAAATATATCATCCAAGGAATATGTCGGCAACACTTGCCGATCTAAATCGGGTAGCGGCCAGATCCTGGTGTGTATGCGTTAGCCTTGTGTTTTGTCAGCAGAAAAGTTACTGGATTTCAATATAGACTTCTCGAACTATGCGATTACTCTCGATGCTCTGCAATTTCTCTGTTTATATCCAAGGCTCATCAGACTTGAATGAACCCTAGTCTTATAAGGCGAGTGTTTGTGTCAGGAATCTACTACGTGATCGCTAAACGCACACATATTATTATATAGAGAACACTCGCTAAGATCCTAACGATCTCTAGCGATTATCTTATCAAATAGAATACACGTTCCGATCTAACTTTAAATCTACTCTTCTTAATATTATAATCGCTCTTAGTACCTTAAAGAGACCAGACGAATAAAACGTGACCGAAATAGCTTAGATTAGACCCTAGAGCGCGCGAGACGACTCGTCTATAGACGGAAGTAGTCTAAAAGGCCTCTTCGGCCCTTTAGGATATACCCTATTCGTAGGAGAGCGTATCTCGGAAGTCCTTAACGATAGTAACGATAAAAGCGCGGGTCGCGGTACTCCTATAATTAATAAGGAGATATTAATATTAAGACCTTAACCTTCCTTCCCGGCCTCCGTAACGCCGTAGGCGAGATAAACTAAGAGTCTATCTATTATAATAAGGAAAGAGACTCTATAGCCGAGGGAGAATCCCTCCGCCTTTAGAGCTAAAATACGCTAAGGTAAGAAGCCTATAAACTCTTCTAGTTCTTTAAAGGCCTTAACCGGGTTAAATACTACTAAACGTACTAGAATAGCCTATAACGCGCTACTACCCGATATATAG
>JEMP01000125.1:46827-73214 GCA_000738655.1 Venturia pyrina ICMP 11032 | reverse complement strand
CTTTAAGGAATAATCCTAAACCTTATTACATAGAGAGAGAGATTGTAATTATAAGAATTATAAAGAAGTATAAGAATAGATTAATATTAAAGATAATTAGGAACCTACGACCTATATACGTATAGGTTATATAATTTTTAATTACCTAATCCTCTTCCTAAACTATTCTCCTTAGAGGAATAATCCTAAACCTTATTACAAAAAGGGCTAACTATATAGTCCTAAATACTACCGAATACAACCTCCTTAAGAGCTAAGATGATACTATTTAAGAGCATAATACGTCATTACCAAAGGGCTAAAGATTCGGTAAAAGACAGCGTATAACGCCTATAAGATTATATAAATTTAAGCCGTTAGAACGTAAGGCTAGTAAGGTAGGGATAGATTTTATCTAGTATACCTTTAACGTCTACTAAAACCTCCTCTTTCCGTATTATCAATAGATATAGGGCCTTAATAAAGGTAAATAAATTAGATTATTAAGGATAACGTTAGTTCTTATAGTGAGGTAAGGCGGCTTCTAGAGGATTATATTAAGGAGTTTAGTATTAACTTTACTATTATACTAATATATTCTATAGATCTCTACCCTTATAAAACCCTTTATAAGGATTAAAAGAAGCTTATTACTCCTTATTATAAGTCAGTTAGGAGCGCTACGGCTATAGTAGTAAAAGATATAGAAATATAGAAAGTACGTATTTAGCGTAATAATAGGGAATCTAAGGATTATATACGGTTCCGTATAGATATTAGGTATTTTTAGGGGCTAGTATAAAGGTCTAAGGACTCAACTCCAGTATACGGTAATTATTATAAAGATAGCTTTTAAATTAAATGAATTGAGTGCTTTTGAAATACACCAAATAATCGAGTTGTGTGGTCCGTGCAGCCGCACTTACGAAGCAGCGGAGGTAGCTACCCTCCCGACTTCCCGGCATGAGCTCTCCCGCTGCTGCGCCGGACGGTTGACACGCCTGGTTGATACCTTCTCCGAAATTGGTACTACGGCAGCAGGTAGGTTTTATTCGTGCGAAAAATTAACCTGAAGACTTAGCTAACATAGATCAGGTGCCGTCCACGGTGCTGCTAGAGACTTCTTCACGCTGATCGATGTAGCGTGCCAGTAAGGAGGGGGAATATCACAACACATAACCAGAAGGCTGATGGTTGGAGTGGTGTGAACCTACTCGAGTTGAGGGAATAAAGCAATATTGGCTATATCCAAAACTACTAGCACAGTATCTTATCTCTCTCTCAATTCTTTCAAGGTACACATACATTTACAAGCCCGAACCATCAACCAAGCGCGATGTAAACCGTGGGGAATCCACCAAACTCCAGTTAGATATAATACAGCTAAAGTCATGAACTCCCACTCCATCTTATTGTACTCACGACCTTCTACCCACACCAAATCCCCTTCCCTTACCCGCCCCCCAAACCATAGCCGGAAACACAATCCTTTTCTCCTCCTTCCCCTCCCCACCCACCCTCAACCCCTCATTCCTCCAAATCTCCTCTTTAGCAACCTCAACACTATCCAAACTATCCAAACTCCCTCTCCTCATCCACTTCCCGTCCTCCTTCTCCCTAGCCTCCACAACCACCCCCTCTCTTCCAACCCTCATCTTCCTCGTCTCTTTTCCTCCAACTGCCCCTCCCATTCCCAACCCCATCGCCTCAATCTCCTCATCACTCTTGCGCCAACTCCCCGTTCGTTCACTGCTTCTCCAAATACAAAAACCCAAGCCCAAGATTATAAGGACACCGATGAAAACAGGGATGGCAATCATGGCTGGTGTGAGTTTTTGGGAGGGGCTTGAGGGGGAGGGTAGGGTGGAAGTAGTTGAGGTGTCTAGACTGCCGGAGGAGGGGAGAATGGTTGGCATGGAGATTGATGTTGATGATGCTGATGTGGATTGGGAGGATACATTTGTATCTGTTGGTGCTGAAGCAGTCGTTGAAGGCACGCTGCGGTGGTGCAGAAGGGGGAGGGGCATTTTGAATGGTTTGCTTCGATGCTCGAGATAGCGGTGGTAGTGGTGGTGATTTTCTTTCCACCAGGTAGAGTAGTGATAAGGTAAGCAATAGCTGCTTCTAGTGTAATCGGAATGTTCTTCTCGTGAGTAATGAATGATTTGGATATCAGTGAATGGTTGATGCCTTATCAAGTATCGTGTCGACAGCTATCTTCCTTCGGAGTAGGTTGTCTTGAAATTTATCCAAACAAAGATAATCACCCAACGATTTCACCCATCCAATCTATATACTCCCAATCCAGCCCATTGCACCAATCAACCAAAATCACTCAATTGATTCACTCACCCGATTGCGCATCCCACAGCATCCCCACCGGTCCCCGAAAGCGCAATATCTTATCACCGAAGCCAAACGAACCAACCACCAGCCCAGAACCCACTAGAAACCACCAAGCTTTTCATCGGAACATCATGCCGCCCCAGGATCCTTTCCAATGCAACCAGGATAACGTCTCTCAAGTCGTCCTCACCGTCGATCCCTCTCGCTACATTCATCAGTTGGGTAAGTGCGGCAGCAAGGCAACAACCCTCTAATTCGGGAGAGCGGAAAACGAACCATCAATACCACTTGGCGCGTGCGCGTCTCCGGGTAAGACTTGTTCAGGTAATCTATTCCCAATGCTTCAATTGGCCATCCTGCCTCTAAGAATGAATCATTCGAGATTTCCGAGACCGGCGAACACATCTCAAGTGACTCATTGGAGGAAAGGTTATTATATGAGGTGGTGTATCCACAGTATGTGGTAGCGTGCCGTCGTACCATTGAGTCCTTCAATATCAGATAGATTAATATGGGACGTCTTAGGCTATGTTTAGTTTCTTCCTTGTGAAATTCGGATATTGCCGGGAGAACAACGCCAAAACAACAGAAAGCGATTGAGCACTGCAATATCAAAGCTTGAATGAAGATAGAGAGAAGAACATAAACATAAACAGGAATGAAGGATATTAACGATGAGGTAGAATCAAGCATTGATTTGGCCTATGGATTAGCAATCCGAGCGTCAGGGAACTTACAGGTCCAACACCCTTAACATGACGCGATTTCAGACACTGTCGCCTAACTTCAATTGGCTCCTCGCTGTGATTATCGTCAACGAACATGAAACAAGAATGCGACCTACGAAGATAGAAGGCGTAAACAAGCTCAATTGCATGAACTCCAAGAAAATCCGCCTCGCAATGGCGTCAAAGACGACCAGCCACACGCCAATGCCGTTACCGCTTCAGCCTTACCTAGACCCATTCGTAGCAACGATGAGCAACCCAGATAAAGCCAAGAGAACGGTCCCAGCCGTGCTAGCCATCTTCCTTGTTGCATTACACGTCCCATGATAACCGATGCCGCTTATCCATTTACCAAAATCGCAGCAATGAAGCAAACTCCTGTCTCCTTCCTCATTTGTACATCGTATGTCATAGAGCCATCTCATCTTCATAATCCGGTTGCTTGGTATCAATCACCTTTCAACAAGCTCTCTACGAGATCACCCAGCGGACCCCAAAAATCACGACTGCCTTCTGCCAATCCGAATTCTTGCACAAACAGCACATAGTGCTTGAAGCTTGTGTTGAGATGAGGTTCGAGACCGAGGTTGATGACGACGGGGTAATGGTGGCAGTAGATGTGTGCGTAGACGCGGTAGAGACGCTTGAATATCTGGAGAATCAGGGGACGAAAGGTACGCGGGAATGGGACACCTATTTGTTGCACATTAGTGTTTTGAACGTCTCAGTTTGGAAAGACACGTACCAATGCGCGAAGGGAACATTTGCTCGTTGTCCACATGTCCTTGAACCCAACTCATGAGGTGCTCAACATACTCCGGTGCAGGCATCTTCGTGGGCTTCTTGAACTGCTCATTGTCTTGCCATAAGTACTCAAACTCGTCCGTCGCCTTCATCTCTGGGCAGCTCTGAGGACTGCAGAATTCCGTAATGGATCCATAGAGGAGGTTTATCTGGTTATAGAAGTCGACGACTGTCTTCACATTAGTTGTCATATTAATGCCACATACATGGGATCTTACCATTGACTGCAAGCCATTCATTCTCGTCCTCGCCTTCTGGCAATTTGACCGCCTTCCTCAAGCTTCCGCTCCCAAGTGTGGCTTCTGCGAATTGTTTGAGTTGCCAATTCGGTGTGCCTTTGTTCGCCTTGGATGGCCTGAAGGGTGCCCGTGTGCGCGAGTTACTGTGCAAGGTACTACCGTCAATATCCATAAGATCTGCCATGGCGCGACTACGCCGCTTGGAAGGTTTGGGTGAAGGGGAGCCCCTGAGTGCTCCGAAGGCCCACTGGACGGAGGAGGCGAATGGACTCTTTGGTGTTTGCGGTTGCTGTTTGTCCTCGTCCACTGAATCCCCACTGAAAGAGAGTCGAGGCAGATGTACACAAGACGTGGACTCTACTAGGGTGGGGACTGCGAGGAGAGTCTTGGAGGGCGAGGGTAGGAGCATGTATAATGACTCTAGGAATTGCTTGTGAGTGTGGTGAAAATGACTGACATTGTTGTTATGAACGAAGTCATCGTCTCTTTGCGGACGGCTTTGTTTGCGTGTTGTTTACTCCGTAAGATACCTGGTGGGAGTGTAATTGATTTACGAACTGTGCTTTAATCCTGGGATTAGCGATAAATGACAATGCCACATGCTTGGGCTGACTTGCAGGTAAACGATGTATACCAATCTTTGGAGAAGCGAGTGTGTATTCGACAATCCTGAGACTTGGATTGACAAGATTGAGGTGGTGGTTTGTTGTGGTAGCTGTTTCTCGGATCGTTGTCAAAATTGCCAATGTCAACAATGCGATCGGCCCTATAAATACGCCTTGTCTGGGCCAACGTCACAAGGCTGAGCTCAAGCAAACACCTTGCTCTCTCATCAATTCATACTCAAAATGCTTCTGATAGATTTGGGATTCCGAGTGGAATCAAGAAACCGGCCATGTTCAATATTGAAAGCACCACACTTTGGATTGTCGGACGCGCATAAGTTGGTACACATTGAATTGGTTTGCGGGTAGCAAAGAATAATATCAGAGCAATTTCTATTGGAACCTTACAATGCAAGCAGCTAGTGATACAGACGTGGGCGCAAACCATATGATCATGAAAACATAAATCCCATCAAGCGCCTTGACCTTATTCATAACATTTTCCAAGCATTCATCCCAAGTGCTTATCCTGCAGTGTTTCCAGACAGAAGCGAAGATGCAGCAATAACAAAACAGGACCCGAGAACATATTCCAGCAAATAAAAACGTAAGCCATTGTCACATGTCGTACCCCCCAGGACGCCTCCGCCTGCGAAAAAAAAAGCAATAAACGGAAAAGTACAGAGATGATCTTAAGAGTGCTCGCACTTGATCTCGCGTTCGACTTCAGCCTTAATCTCATCCTCGATTTCATCCTTGATCTCATTCTTTATCTCATGCTTCAAGCAAGACTTGGTCGACTCGCATTTTCGCTCTTCAGTTCTTCTACGATACGACGCCGTGGGAGATGAATTGCCTAAGAGAGACGAGATCCAAATTAGCGACCAATAGAAGCAGAAGACGCTTGCATCGACCCGTTCAATGATCGATGGAAAGATCCAATCTTCTGGAATCCCCTACAATGTTGTAAGCACACGCCAATTAAATCTCGCTCACTCAAAGAAGCTTACTTTGCAAGATCAATCCCTTTCTCCTCATCGTCATCGTCCGCGTTGACGTCATTCGAGTACAGACTGAAGGCAGGGCCGTTGATGCTAGGATTTAATCCAAATTTGGGCTGCGCGGGTGGTGCGAATTTTGGCATTGGCTCCAATCCACGCACTGGGGGGCCATCTCGCCGACTAACAGGGCGACTGATGGTACGACTCGGACTTTCATCGGGCCCTTCACTCCCGATGTGTGCTGGTGGTGGACTGGACGGTTGAGCTCCCACAGGTTCCGACATACCTTCTTCTTCTTCTTCTTCCTTCTTTTCACCCGCCGTTGCAGTCGCAGATTCCTCGTCCTCATCTTCGTCATCATCACCATCCTCATCGATGTCACCACCGGCGCGCTTCTCGGGAGATGACATGAAGTTGGGTTGTGGCCTGGGTGGGGTACTTCCCAGGTCAACGTATTTCCAGAAAGGCGCAGGACTGGAGAACAATTCTCGAGCATAATGACTAGGGGCTTTTATAGTGCTGAGCATGGTCTGCTTAGGGGCCATTCTTTGCGGCATAGGCGTGAAAAGATGTGAGGTTGCGGCAACATCGTACGCACCATTGCCGTGTCTGAAAGCCGTTGGAGATTCAACAGCTGTCTCGTTCGTACCATCTAGGCTTGCACTGGTCGGTCCTCGGCGAGCAAGAGCCGATTGTGGTGGCTCGACTCCGCGGTCGAAAGTAGGTGTAAAGCTTTCAGAATGCGCTGATTCAGGTCCGATCCCGTTTCCATTGGGGAGGTTCGATGTTTGCAAGTTCCCAGGACGTGGGCCACGATCTGGGGTGAACGACTCGGTCTGGGCAGGGAATGGCTGCCGAGAAAAACCTGTCAAAGGAGGTGTGGTTGATCGTGGAGGTTGCCTTTCTGCAGTTGTTGCTCCTGTCTGCATAGCGCCAAGGAGACGTTCGGTTTGGGTACTCGGTCCCGTATTTGCTGCTGGTGACCTTGGGCTGGAGGATCCAATGCGACGAACAGCACGGCGGTTGTCATGGAAGTTCTTCTTCATATATTCAGCGCGATGATCTGGGACGATTTGCCATTTCATGCCTTTGCCGGGCTCGTCAGTGCGACGTGGGATTTTCTCGAAGTGTTTGCTAAGAGACAGATTGTGTCGGATGGAATTCTGCCATCCTCCCCCACCAAAACGGAAGAAAGCGTACTTTTCTTTGATGAAATCGTAGATCCTAGACAGTGTCGCATTTTCGTCCTGTGAAGACATGATGGCTTGACCAATCATTTGAGCATAACTATGTGGAGGTTTGATATCTTTGGCGCTGTCCGCGCTATAATCGACTTCCTCGGTGCTCTCCAGCGTCAGACCTCGAGCATAAGCTGGAGACGGTTTTGACTTTGGTTGCGGCTGATCAAGATTGCGCTGCAATGGGGTACCTGGCATTGGCTGTGAGCTTGACAGTGCGGCAAGAGTTTGGGCAGCGCGGGTGCTGCTTTGCTGCGGTGGCGGCCGTGCAGGCTGGGATGAGCTTTGCTGCTGCGCTGCCGATGGTCGCCCACGAGGTTTGAAGGATCCACTATAAGGCAATGGCTTTTCGTCTGCCATATCCGCTTCTTCGTCGTCTTCCTCCGCGAGAAGCGCCTTGCGGATGACGTGATGGACGAGAGGTGGCTCATTTGGTAGCATAAACATCATCTGAGTGCCCAACACGGTGATTACATTCCCAGATCGTAGATACAGCTTTTCACCTCTCTCTAGACGATGCTCGTCTACCACGAGGCCATTGCGGCCATTGACTATCACGAACCACTGCTCGCGCTCCTGGTCATAGGCAATTTCGGCGTGCAAACGTGAGACTTGTTGATCGGGTCCCAAATCGATATCGACTTGCATATCTTGGTGGGCGGCCTCACCAACAGCGTTGCCAGGGGATTTTGACTTCACGTTCGGACGTCCAATGATCACGCTGAGATTTGAGACGTAGTATGTCCACGTACGTCCGGCAATTTTCGCGAACGCCTGAGCGCTCTGCTCCACCACCTGATTATTGTGATCGATTGCGACACCCACTTCGTAGGTTGCTACTCGCAAGTGACGTATGATTTCCTCGGCCTCATCGTACAAGGCCGAATTTTCGGCTTCGGGGTCCTCCAACTGGTTTTCGATGGTCTCGTCGCTTTCTGCGGAGGCTCGTCGCATGGCACGGGCAGGTGCAGCGGGCGCGGCTTTGGAGTCGTTGCTGCCATTTATCTGCGTGGGCGTCAGTTCATGTACTTGCAAGGGTTTCGCATCATAGCGGTGCAAACAGACTCTTCTCTTCTTGCGCGATGGAGTGGTGATCTCGGCCGTCTCAGTTTCGTGTTGAGGCTCCTTTGGGCGCGCGCGGCGTCGTCCTGATGGCGGCATAGTGGTGTTGTGGTGGAAGTGATTGTGTGCGTGTCCAGGGATTTCGATCGGAAGTAAACACAGTGTGTGGGATTGTGTGGCAGTCGGTGGTTATGGTCCAGTTTTGGGATAGAGCCGTGGTTTGAAAAACTCAGAATCTGTACTAGCGAGGTTTGTCGCTTCAGCGCGGCACGGCGAGGTGAGAAATGGCATCCAATGCAGTTCATGCAGAGTACAAAGGGGCGTCGCGGTATCGAGGCTGGAGGGATCGGTGCGGTTTGCTGGTGTTGTGAGTTGGGAGTTGTGACGACTTCGATCAACAACGCGTACGGTGGTCCGGCTCCCAGACGCGGGTGGCAAGCACGACCTTCTGTCCACTGGGTAGGCCCGGCGACCAAGTCAGGGGAGTCGAGGGGAAGAATCGGGGGGTAGACAGACACAACCGGCGTGTATTCGAAAGGAAGCTGTACAGTGCTTGCACCGAGTCGGAGTTCACAGTTCTTTGTTGGTGCAAACGAGTTAGATCTTCTCCCAGGACCCCGGTTACAACTTGGCTGATGTAAACACACCAGGAGTCAATACCACAATACAGTACATACGTAGTACACGTCCCATCTCAATCTACACTCTACAGTGCCCACTTCCGCCAGTCGTGGTCGTGGTCTTCCTGGAGGAGGAGGATTAGAGTGGTTAGAGATTGCACATGGCCGGTATAACCTCCACGTTTCAACGCGTGGTCAAGGCCACCCTTATTCGCGAATATTAATTCTTTCCACTGCTGGGGGAGGGGGAGCATGAAACATCTACCAAGACACACGTGTACTCGTGCGGAGGTATTTACAACAACGCACCACGCCTTGGGCGGCGAGAGGATGAGAAGCATTCTGTCTTGACTCCTGTCGTCCGCACTATCTCGGCATCTCAGCTGGAGTCGGCTTGCGCCATTGGGATCGACGGACTGCACGAGCCGTTTGATGACTTAATCTCGCAGACAGATCCTCCACCAAGCTTCGCTGAAGTTGCCAGCATGCACAACAATCCTCCCGACTCAGAACACTCGCAATGGGGGGTATCTGGCAGTCAGTGAAACAGAAACTAGCTCGAAGGCATCCGCACCGCAGCTCGAAGATCATCGATCCAGAACCAAACTCGAATGGGAGCGTGATGCAGAGCAAGGAGCTCACGAAAGAGACAGACTCGATGTCAGCCTCAGGTCTTGATAAAGCAGAACAACAGCAAGTTGAGCGGCCCGTTGATGAAGCAGGATGCGTAGATGGAACCCCAATCTCCCATTCAGGAGAACAAGCAATTGAAGCTGGTACGTCAGATTTCAATCCAACAAAGGAGAGAGAAATCCTTCTTGAGGCATGAGTATCAATTATTGCAGTCTTGAGACTTATCACGAGTAACAGCCATGTATCATACTAATATGTAATTAGCGGTTCCTCGCAGCTCTGTGTTGCGGGAGCCTCTGAGCGAGGAGCAACAGGCTCTCCTTGATGATCTACGAATCGACTATGAGGATGTCGGAGATATCGAGGATGAGAGTCCGCAAGAGGAGATCATGGTGGTGGATTACACAAATGCAGAATCTCGAGTAGAGATTCAACCACGACTCTACGAGTCCGAAACTAGACTTTACGATCCCGAATCAACGTTCGGGCTTATTTCTAGCTATGGAGAAGAAGCAACACCATATAGAATGTCCTTTCCAATACCTTCAGCCATAACAGCACCACCGCCAGATGTGACATCGGTTGGAGTATCGAATCTTGAAGCAGGCTCGGATTCTGCGAAACGCTCCTATCTCTCCATCATTCCAACCACAATCCAGATGGTGACCGATAATACCACACTTTTCGTCTGGCACGCCAATTTCCACCCCGCCATTGGCCGACGATTTTCCAGCGTGAGGGTGGCATGCAAATTCTCCTCGCCATCAACACCACGTATTTCACAAATTAATGTTACGTCCTCGGGAGCAGAGATCAAGGCCTTCGCTCCTCACATGTCGTATGGCGCATCGTCGAAGGAACAGAGAAAAATTACATGGGGTTTGGAATTGCCCTTGACAATTCCTGCAGGGCCTGTATCTATTGGCGTGACGCCATCGGGAAGCCGTGAAAGATCGAAAGAGGTAGAGCACGCTTTTACGATAGAAGGAAGTGCGCGTGGCACACCATTGAGAAACAGTTGCGTATGGACTGTCCAAGAAAATGCATCAACAGAGCGTGGCATTCCCTCCGAACTGCAGTTGGCAGTAATGGTGAAACACGACGGAATAGTGCAATTCGACGTGGATATTGAGGGTACTACTGAAGGTGGCTATCTGCTAAGTCACCGCCTGAGACCGAAGACGGACGCCATGGGTCGGAGAAAGGTAATAGATCCCCCCAAGTATGCTGGTCTTCTCCAAGAATTCGATTTTGGAGGGAAAGGTCAGGTCGGATGTGCCAAATTACTGGAGACGTGGACCGGACAAGTCCAAGGTGCGGTGCTTGAGTTCGACCAACCAGTTATGCGGGCATGAACGCTCTTCAAGAAGGCTGGAACTTACTCCTCATCAATTTCAATAACTGCCCAATACAGACCGAGAGCTTTTTCCTACAACCAAGTCGTCAATGTCAGGCCGCATGACTGCGGCCTAGACGTAGGCTCGAGCACATCTTGTAATATTACCAGGCCAGCACGGACATGATTCCTCTATTTGGAGAAGTACTTGTTTCTCATCGACTTTCGCAATGATGGACGGGCTACTCGTTATACCATTGAAAAAGAGACTGTGGCTTTGAAGTGGCTAACATGGTTGTTGTTCGCCAGCCTGTTACAAACGATTCGCTCCCACCGACGCAGATGATAGAGAGCCGCCGAGCCTTAGAACTATGGGCTATCTCCTTTGAGCAGCGTCTCTCGAAGAAGCTACTTTGCTGTGTATCATGTTATCGCCTACCACGCCAGCTTCATCAACAGAGAAGAGCGTTTTGCTGATATCGTAATAGGCGCACTCAGAGGAAATATTTATTCCTTTCCCCTGCATTCCTCAGGTTTACATTCAGCTAGACTCTTTCAACCCCTTAAGGCGGACGAATCACTAAGTGCGATAATATCAAGGATCGCACTCTGTGGCTGACTGTTCTCCGTCCATATCTTCTCTCTATGTGCTTATCTACTGCGAAACGTCTTTGTTAACTCACATTCCATCGAGACTGCTCATCTTTTATTGCCCAGCTGGTGAAGGGCTACAGCACAGCATCTCATCACTTTTCCGAGCCTCTTTCAACCTGGTCAAATGTGCCGCACGCGATTCCTCGTTGAATCATCATGTCTCCCAGCGTTTCGTCTCGAGAGGCTACGAATGAGCTTCCCAAACGGCGAAAGTCAAGATCCGCCAGTTCCCATCGACCGAAGCTCAAGGAGCTTGATGCACACCTCAATGCCACCTTTTCCCCCACGTTCCAAATAGCCAAACAGCCATGTCAACGAGCTTGCAGTGATCGATCCACTACCTTGGCTGCCGTCATCGACTTCATCCGCACCAGCAATGTATTCCTTTTCTTGGCGCCGTACTAATAGAGGAAGATGACCCCTAGGAGACGATGGGGCCATTTCGACGGATCAACAAAGAGTCGGCAGAGGTCAAGTCTCTGTCATCCTCAAATTTGTCTTACGCGAGATTCAAGCGGACGCACAATGTTGTGAGCAAAGGGCTCATCCAACCAACACACCGAGGCCCACTTGAGGTCCATGTTCATGCTTAAGAATGTGGTTGGACAATCAAGCACGCGCGTGATTAGCAACCTTCTTGTCAGGTAGCAAACAAAGACGATTGGGGTGAAGATGTCTTGATTCTCCTGTGCCAAAGGATCTTGAGCCTCCGTCAGTACAAATAATGCTACAGTCGATTCTTCGTCCCCGGTGAATCATGGGCCTTCCTCCGTGGATGAACAAATATCCATGCCGTCCTCCGGATCACCGAGTTCACGCGTCCAGGAACCTTGACTCCGAACACCTCTCTTTCTGTACATGAACAAGCCCTCAAAACGCCCAGCGGTCATGCCGTCCCTCTCAATTCTATGACCGATGGGCGCCGTCGGGGGAAGTGGTTTCCATTCATGATCTCTCGTAAAGTTTCGCGCAACCTCCCTTGTATTCCCCTCCAAAGGCATTTGCTTGGCCTTAGCACGCTTGCGACCCCTCCTCTCCAAGTATCGCCCCTGCAAGCCTTTCCTTTGCGATTGTTCCTTCTCCGTTAACATGTCAGGCGAAGCCACTTCGTTCATTGGTAAACCGATGAACAGCTCCGGATCCTTTCCCCTGAGCAATTCAACGACATCTCGACCGATACACCATGGTGCATATAGCAATGTTGTTGGGGAGATCAGTGAATCGATCGGACCAGCTGACAACTCGTCCTCAACGTTCAAGCAGGTGACTTCGTGGCTCTTGAGAAAATCCACATAATCGTTGTGGACAAAATCGTCGAGGATCTCTTGGACATATACTTCGATATCTTTGTTGGCTTGGATCTCGAGAATCTCCCTCAGGTGCAGGATCATGGCGAGGTGGTACCATTGGACACCGAGACCTATGATTATGATGCGGTCGATCGTCCAGGTATCGCTTTCGATGATGGACTTCATTTCCTCGCGGTAGTCGTTACAGCCGTATACTGCGATGGCTTCTTGGCATGCTCTTGCGTAAGGATTCTCTTTTTTGGCCATGGTGAAGCTCTTCCTTGGTGCAATATGATAATTCGCTTGAGGTATGAGTTGGAGAGTATGCTGGTTGGCTTTCTGTTTGGGCAATATGTCAACTGAAGTATGTTTATTGTGAACATGTCCGATATATCATGATGGACAAAGATCCGAGTAAACATGTCTGCTCATCTCTCCTTCTAAATCTGCATCTCGGCAGGCGCGCTCACATAGTCCCTTCTTCCACTCATGTTCGCAAAGAACTCACTCCAACAGACCACCCTCAGGCCGGGGTTAATGATTCGACATTGAGATTGTTTGGAAATTCATAGCACGATTCTGCCAGATATTTATCGACATCGATTACCATCTGGAAGTGCTGTATGGAGACAAGGTGTGTTCACCTTCAACACAGCACAACCCCTTTTTATCTCCGTCAAGTCCTCATATTCATACACTTAGCTTTCTTCAGAATAGGAGGGTGAAAATGCCACTTTTGGATAAAATTTGGGAACTATGGTATGGGAAGAAAGAGGAGAAGAAGAGTTTGACTATTTACCAAGTGGCTGAAGCGAGGCTCAAGAAGAAGCGGGAAAACGAGGCGTTATTAAAGAGGATGGGCGTAGTCAGCGAGACAGACGCAGATAGAAAGGACAAGGACTGTGGCTAGACATGAAGAGTGCAAGATTTCTGCGCTGAAGTGGGATCGAGAACCGAAGTCTTGGACGGCTATAAGTACTACAAACTTCAAAAGAATGCTCTTCTCAGAAATAAACATCCATACCCACAAAGTCGGCCCCGAGTCTTTGTAAACCCGCATCGCCGCCTTTGTTGCCGATGATGACCTTGTTGCTTCCTTCTTTCCATCCACCGACCTCGACTTTGAAAGTCCCTGTATCTTCCCACCCTTTTCCGACACTGAATAATTCACTACTCTTCCCACTCAATGGGACTTCAATTCTCGTCGTGACATTGTTCACCGAGATGGTCAAATTCCTCGTATTCGTCCCATAAGCCCAAGCTGACTGGAACGCAATCTCGTTGTTGCAGAAATAGACATCGACGAGTTTCTTCGCGCCACTTGTCGGGGAGGTGATGTCTACTGAGGCGGAGCCGGAAGGTGAAAGAAAGCCGATCTTGGAACCAACAGGGGCGCAGAGATTGGAGTGGCAGGTTTGACGAGTCGCGCTTCCGATTGTCGTGAAGTTCGTGCTGGGGAAGAAGGTTGGTTTCTGGGTCGAAGCTGTCGCTTTGGTGGTTTTAGATAATTCGAGCAGGATGGTTCCGTGCGCTTCGACGTGGGTCGTGTACGAGGATTTGACGTTACTTGCTGTTTTGCCATTCCATATATCCTTCAGAGAACCGGCTGTATCTACGCCGACATCCGAGAAATCAAGGGTCAGATCTCTTGGTGTGTTTTTCCAGTTGATGACAGCGACGACAAGTTTGTCTCCACTCAATGGCCCGGCCCAAACTTCATATCCTTCCTCAGTCCATCTTCTGCGGAAACTCGCTGCGACACCTAAGGCATCCTGGTTGTAACCGATGACATCTTTGTTCATCAGGATATCCAGTGACTCTTTTTTGATACTTGTGAGCGAGTCCTTCAACGCGGCACCAATCACTAGCGGACTCTTGATAATTGCCCATAAGGAAAAATGAGTCTGTTCCTCGGGAATGGTGAATATCTTGTTTCCAACCTCCAACATATCGAGATCCAACCAGTGGCCTGCACCCGCGAAGGATGTCTGCGGTACGGCTTGATTTAAGATTCGCGAGATTGTGCGCCAGGCGGGAATGATGTCGTTTGTTATACGCCATGAATGACCCACTTTGGGTGCCCAGGCTGAAGGAAAGTCGAGCCCCCAGTTGCAGATTTGGATGATGATTGGTCGCTTTGTTGATGCAACTGCATCACTCATGTTTTGATATCTCCCGAGTTGAGGGACAGATGGAGCATAATCTGTGTTTGGAAATCCGGATGAAGCCTCGGAAAAACAGTTGTCATCTAGAAGATGTTAGTGCAACGCAGTTTGTACGAAAGGAAAACGAACATTTTAGAAGATCTGCTCCCCATGAAGCAAATGTTTCTGCATCTTGCTTCTCGTGGTCTATCCTCAATCAGCGTACATCTTTTTCTAGACGATTGGATAGCGCACATAAACTTCCCACCTGCTCAGGTTCGCCTGTCATACACATCTTCACCCCGGCATCAGAGTAAACCCCGAATCCAAGACCAAGACCATGGATGAACTTGCTTAGCGCAGGATAGCCACTCGGGAATCTGGCCGGATTTGGTGTCATCGTTCCATTAGCGCTTCGATTGGGGAGCGTCCACCCGCAATCCACGGTCACATAGTGATATCCGACCGCCTGTAGTCCTAGGTCGACCAAAGCTTGAGCATTGGAATGGATGATGCTCTCGTTTGGAGAGCAGGAGTAGTGGTTGTAGGAATTCCATCTGCACACAAAACCGGTCAGTATTGGTCGCGTAGAAGACGAGAACTACGAGATTTACCCCATTATTGGCTTTGAAGCCAAGCCATTGTCCAAGCGCGGCTGAAGGGATTTGGAAGCGACTGCATTGCAATATGGAATTACCACAGAAAGGGATAGAAGCGAATGCTTCAGAGCAACACGCAGAAACATGTTCTATGAAAGGTAACGGAAGAATTCGTCAGAGGGACCAAGAATGTAAATAGAGATTAACGACAAGGTATTCTGGGGATTCTCTCCGTGCTATTCTAGTCTTTGAGCCATGACACATCCTGTGAGGGGAAACCTCGAGTTCCGTCCCGCATCTCGGTCTATGAGGCTGCGAATGTGGAGTAATGGATGAGAGGAGTAGTGTACCAGGAATCATCTTTACCTCAATAGATGGTGGCACTTTATAAATCAAACTCCGGACTGCAGAATGTTGTTGGTTTGATGCAGAGACGAAGCTGAAGTTCTGAACTGGAGTCAAGGATTGATGAAGCATAATCACGCTAGGCCGTATCTGGATGTGATCCATTTTAAGCCGTTCATGCCTTCGAACTCGCTCTCTCACTCATCTCTTCTGCTCCCAAAACCTCACTCTTACTCTCTTATCGCAATTCTCCTTGATACTCTATCTCAGAATCAGTTGAAGCCATATACCCGCTAGCACCTTTGACCATCAAGAATCAAACCCGGTGGGTATCGCCTCCCGACTCCAACCATCATTCGATGCCGGTCCTTCATAATCCTTCGCTCCCGCTGATCTCCTACGATAAATATAGAACTTTTCAAACTGTCCAGTCTTCCACTGCTCAACCTCTACGTCCTCATACACCACGCTGGGCATTGGCTCAAGCCGCTTCCATTCATGCTTTTCTCGAAAGTCCCGCGCTACATCCCTCAACTCCATCTTTCCCAAACTCTCGCATCGTTGCTCAATGAGTTCCATGCAAATACCAATGTAAAACTCTGGATCGCGACCCTGTAGTGCCATGGCAATTATGTACTTGGGGAGGAATGGGGTGAATAGCAAAGTCCTGCTCGTGATTTCATTCACGACAGGGCCCGGGTGAAGTGGGCGTGATTTCCTGTAATCATTCACTTTGACAAAGTGTTTTTCCAATGCCAGGATGCAATCTTCCGAGTATGCGGCCGGGCCAGCAGAGCCTCCGGGGTATTCGCTACCCTTTGAGCTTTTCGGCACTCTGTCGTAAGAATCTTGAGAGAAGATGTCAAGGTTCGCCTTTTGCGGGGTTTGAGCTAAGAAGTGGCATCTCAACGCTAGGATCATGGCTAACTGCCACCAGTTATCTCCTAAGCCCATGACGACGATCTTTTCAATTGTGTGGTTCGTGGCGAAGATGAGATCTTTCACACTCTGGGGATGCGTTGTGCTTTCGTATATCTCGTAGATGTCGTTGATCTCTTCGTAGACATTTTTCCAGTTGGGAGACATCTTGGTTAGAATGGTTGTTCGAAGTGGTATTGATTTCTGTACTGATTATGAGTATGATGCTCCTTTTAGACCTCATATATGCTAACATACTCAAGAATATTGTTGAGAGGATATTGTACAGGTAACATCTTGTTCACTCAGCGCCTGCTTTGCTGCTATTGTCTCTCAACACTGGACATCGATTCTCGACACAATTGTCAGAGTCTGAACAGTGTATGTGCAAAGGCGCATCAGAAACATTTCAAAAAACACAACTGTCTGACATTTTCACCAACTTTCTCCTATAAACCTGTGATATCCTCTCATCCATCACAACACACTATCCCGCACGAACAAGAAAACCATTCCCGAAAAACCTCTATAGAACATTATTTTCTTCACATCTGTCTTACACAGTACTTCGCATCTTCTGAATCAAAAATCCCAAGTCTCCAAACAACCCTCCCCAAATCTCAACAAATTCACACTCCAAAATCCATCCTCGATCCCGATCCAAAACCACATCCTTCCACGACCAACTAAATCATGAAAAACCCCCTTCCACCAACATCTCAAACACCCCCTCAGCACTCAAAGTCCTTCCAAGCGAGACAGACGCAAAACCTAGAGTCCAAAACGGCTACTGGTACGCTCACGAAAGAACCTGACGACATAGACGAAAAGGCAGAGGAAGATACAAAAATCCCTGCTCAAGAACCCCCCATCCAAAATCCAGAAAAGGGACAAACAGAAACCCAAAACCGTCTCGAATTAGCCGAAATTCTATTACTCCAAACGCGCTCAGCCCTCGACATGCCTACGCTGGACGCCGTGCAGCGCGCCTTTCTAGGAAAACATGTCGTGTATCTGGAGAAGGAGGTGGGTGTGTTGAAGGTGGAGGTTTTAAGGCAGATGTTGGGGGATTTGTTGGGGGAAGCGGGCATGAAGAAGACGCCTGATGTGGTTGATTTGAGTACTGAGATAAAGGGAGAGGGAAAGGTAGGAGAGGATGGAGGGGATGGAGATAGGGAAGAAAGTAAATGAGGAGAGGTGGAAAAATACATTGGAGGCAGGTGTTCTTGTGATGCTTTAGGTTGGACACACGTGTAAGTTTTTCAGAATACTATTTTGATCGTAGAGAAGGATGATGATTAAGTTGTTGTGTGGAAAGGATAAAAACGCCATATCTCCATTTGTTGATTTGAAAGTTGGAATAACTGTTGTGAAAGAAAGTATTGAAAGACTTCAAAGGCACATCTTATGTTGTAAAAAAATATCTTGAGCGCTGAAGTGAAAGTACTGAAAGACTCCAAAGGTATATCTCATGTTGCGAAAAGGTATCTTGAACATTGAAGTACTAGCGTGATTTGAACCGAGGAAAAAAGAGAAAATCTCCAACGAAGAAAACATTACACACCCCGATATTCTCTCAGATGAGGCCATAAGACGCGGTGGCGAAAAGGGGGTATATCCCAAAAGAAAAAGTCATAGCGAGGCCAAAATATCTCGATAGTACAAACATGTGAAAGATGACGACAACAGTAGGTTTAAGAAATGCTCGAAACACAATCGAAATGATCTGAAACGGGGTCGCAGAAAAGGAAGGAAACCACCCGCGTCTGAGCACGCGACGGCGCGACACTAACCGTTCGCGAGGCTGAGCCGCGGTGAAAGCATCAGTCGCCAAATCCAACACGGAGAATGCCGGTCGCAAGCGCTCAAGGTGTTCTCAAGTAGGGCATGCTTCCTACGCTTGAGGTCGATGATACGCTTCATCGAGGCGCTCCAGGAGGTTGCTGCGGAACGCGTAGGAAGTCGTGAAACCTTGTCAAAGAATCGTGACAATGAAGGGACGCTGAAACAGAACCGCCAGCCGTTTTGAGGAGACCAAAATTCCCCGAGGTTAGTATTGCTTACTCATCTTGTCGTGTTTACCAAAGCCGACAACGAACCATGTGGCTGTATTTGAATGTAGATCTTCAAGTTACTCCGTACTCCGAGTTAGCTTTGCTGAAAGACTTTATTTCGCCTATTTTTTGTTTCAACCACAGGGGTCCTTGTTTAATGTGCTTGACCATGATCAAGATGGATATAGGGCTGCACATACTGTGGTATATTGGTGCCGCCTCCGCAAAGCATAGCATACCCCGGGTACGGTACTCCCCAGATGGCGTCTTTCGGGAGCACTGGCTGGTACTGCTATCTTGCGGTTTTCCAGGATGGTGGAGTTTGCTATTCCTTGGCTCGGGTACATTTGCCTCGAACAGATGTCGATAACGAGGAGAAGAATTTCGCAACGAACTGATTGCGCTGCGGCAGCTGCTGATTGAAACTTTGTTTGGGAACGGGTGGACATGGTTCGATGCACGTATAGATCCTTCTTCAACTGGTCGCAGGCCCATAGTACGCTCGGTTCATGTAGCTTACGGAGCTACGACACCTCGTATGACCCTGCCAAAGACGCCCCGAATCTTCTCTGGTCGAGACTGTGCTACAGTGAGAACTAAGGCAGTGCTCACCGAAAAGACGAGCTGTTCGCGCCAGCGGTACTAACATATATCAGCATTGGCCATTTCTCAGCCTTCAGCATCACTCACTTCGATCAGGTAACGTCTTGGAAACCATGCTCCAAGGGCTCTGGGCAGGACAAACAGCATCAGCTCACCTCTCCTTCGCGCAGGCTCGAACAACACACTCCATCCACACATCAGACATCCGCCAGCGATGCACAAGCCGTTGTCGTACATTTGTGGAGTGACGGTCTTGGCACTGAAGATTTTTGGGCCGATGCGAGTTCTCGACGAACACACACCATAGTAAAACAAGGCCACGAAGCTACCCAGGAACGCAGAGCTCCTTGCGGCGTCGAAAACGACTTTGATGATCGCATCTACTTTTGAGGTGTTCGAATTTCGGAGAGAGCGGATGAGGATAAAAGCTTGTAAAGGGGCATAAACACCAAGAGCTCGAACGAAGCCTCGTCGAAACCTCCAAAGGGCATGCAGTTCACAACTGGTTCCACATCCTTGATGTACAACCTCGCATGGAATGGGAATCGTTTTTGCTGGATCTCCCAGGACTTCCGGAAGACCGATGTCTTTGCATAAAGAACCTAGAAGTGGAGCGATGCCGGTATCTTTTCCGTAGACAAAGTTCCCATATCTTGCTTGTTGTAGGGCATGTAGAAGACGCTCATCCAACTCAGCAATGCGGTCGATCCATCGCACATACGTGTAAGGCAGCTGAGATGGATGATAGAAGAAGGCATTCATGATCGTGGCTGACGATACGGCAAATAGGATTGTAATGGCATTGTTGGAGACGAAGCGAGAGACTGGATTGCTATCGGGTTTTGATTTCCACAGCGACGATACAACGATGTCTGCAGCTCTAACAAATACGAAGAGTGTCAAATCAATGGTTTTGCCGGCCAGAGGAACGCCCATGGCAACAATTGGAGGCGGCTTTGTCAACACTTGTGCAGGCAATGGGGCTAAACCTGGTGGTATTCGAGTTTTTCGTGTCTTCTTGGACGCCAAATTCTTGAGGTCTACGCCACTTCTTGATTGTTGAATCTGCACGCCATCTGACTCTGAGTCTTCCGGCTTTTCTTTTACTACGCTCACCGCTGCAACTCGATCTCGTATGATCTGTTTGGTGGATTTGCGATTGATTAGTCTAAAGCCAGCATCCGTAGACACGAGATAAGCTAAGAATCGTGCCAATAGCAAGCAAGCTTCTCTCTTTCTGGTTCCTGCATTGACACTGATTCTCTTATCGAGTTGATTGAGTAGGTGCCGAAAAGGAATTTGCAAAGTTACAGATCCACCCATGATCAGTGCACAGAAAGCAGGAAATTGATTGAGTTCAAGTGTTCTGCGCAATGTTCGCAGCAACTATGAGATTTTTCCTTAGCATATGCAAACGAGCAGACGAGGATGAGTCTTGTGAACATCATGACGATTCTGTTCGATTTTGAATTCGGCAAGCAAGTGTTGAGGAGATCTACACTCACATCATTGCTGGCCTTCGAAACTTGACCATTATTTTGTACAAGGCAAATTAAAAGCCCAACCACTTTCGGACTTGCAGTTGTAAAATAGGCAAGTAGATAGGCACGCACAACCCTGACGCAACGACTGATCAGCTTTTCTTTCTTGCTTTAAATCAATTTAATTTGTTTAATTATCTCTTTTTGATCCTGAAACTCCACGGAGTGCAACTGCCGCAGCAGCAGCCCCTGCCCGATTCCCAATGTGGCAGTTTTGGCATCCAATGATTTTCTTTGGATCCCGTGTTTTGGGCCTTACCTTACCGACGACCCAGGTTCCGTCCACGTTCGATACCACGGCTTTGGCAGGCCAGGGCCCACACTCTGAGAAGGGTTCGGCCGGAAGAGCAAGCGAGGGTCGGGAACGTGGCAGCCATGAGGTGTAATAAAACAAGACTTACGGTTTGAGGGAAGGGAACGGTTCGACGGGAGACATGACTGTAGGAAGTCTTGAAGAACCGAGGCCGGTAGACCAAAGGCGAAGAAGACGATGACGAAGTGCTGGTATAACAAGCGAGTGTCGGAGTTGGCCAAGAGTCGATCGCCGCCGCGTGGAAAGGATTCACCCTGTTGATTCTAAAAAGTCAGCCTTCAGCCCCTGTACCTGGTTCGAGGAAGACGGTGTGCACAGGGACTGACGCTTTTTCTTATTGTGGTGATTGGCGAATGATACAGGGGATGGGGCCAACCATCATGAGCCGAGGCGAAGTGAAGGTTGGGTGAAGAGAAGGCGCATCAGAAAATGAGTAGGTGAAACGCGACGTGCAGACCCGGCAAACATCCAAGCTCATCGAGGAAGTTGCCGAAGCAAAGACCGAGCAAGTGAGAAAGATAATAATGCCTGGACAGAGTGTTGCGGAGAGGGGATTGAGCGGGAATTGGACGGGTTCTAGTGTGCGGGTTTGGACAATTGGAAGGGGAGGGTGGAAGTGGGCGGATGCGGAGTGCAGCAGGTAGTCATGGGCAAAATAGGGGGAGTTGGAGGCTCACCGGGTAGGACTGATGATGTGGGTGTCAGGCCATTTTCGGTCAACGAGTGGTGTATCAGAGTGAGAGGATGAGGGTGCAGGAGAGGAGGTGCCAGTGAGTGCTCGTGTGCCAAGAGGAGGTGCCAGTGAGTGCCCGTGTGCCAAGAGGAGGTGCCAGTGAGTGCTCGTGTGCCAAGGGGAGGTGCCAGTGAGTGCCCGTGTGCCAAGGGGAGGTGAGTGCTCGTGTGCCAAGGGGAGGTGACAGTTGATGTTTGGGTTTGGGAGAGCAGAGAGAGGCTGGGAATATAGTTGAAGCATGTTTTAGTCGGGTGCACCGTGCTGAGGCCATAAGGTGGCTACCTACATCCCCCATCGTCAGGAAGGCCTAGGCCTAGTTCTAGCCTGAGGAAGGAATACGGAGTAGGTACTGTGTAGAAGGTCAGGTAGACACTTCCATCTGATGACGATTGACGGGCCATGTCTAGTCAGTTGCCGACTATGGGACAGGCTGTTGGGTACTGGTACTACTGGACTGAGGCTGTCAGGCACTACTGGACTGAGGCTGTCAGGCACTACTGGGCTGGGGCTGTTAGGTACCACTGGACTGAGGCTGTTAGGCACTACTGGACTGAGGCTGTTAGGCACTACTGGCCTGAGGCTGTTAGGTACTACTGGACTGCCCTGTCTGCCTGTGTACACTGTACCGAGTACCGTATGTACTATACTCGGGTGGGAAGAGGGGGGAATTTGCGTCGGGGTTATGTCCGTTCGGCGGGGCGGCCAGTATATTTCGGGCCATAGCCCCCCTCGACTTCCTGGCTGCCCTGCAATAATGCCAGGTCTTCACCCATCCGTATTCCTCTTTCACATGCCATTCCCGCGCCAGCATCAACAACATCTCCAGCTTGCCTGATCGGTTCCGTTGGGATGTCCAAATCAATCCTCTCAAATTCCCATTGCTTAATTCAAAATTCCTGACAGCCTACCGGCCCTAAACATTCCCCTCAACTTCCTCGAAACCCGCTGTTACGCACCCGCTCCGCATTCAGACGAAAACCTACTCCCATACTTCTACTCCACCCGGGACCCGCATCGCGTATTATTATACTACTCCCAACGCCATATCCAACACCACCACTACAAACAGACACCTCCGTAAACAAACGTCCAATACCGCGCTGCCCTCAGCCTCAACCTTCAAAACATCGCCCTGCACCCTACTTCCACTTCAAACATCCCATTGCGCATTGCAGCAGAGCTATGCTAGATCATGAATCCTCGCCGCCTTGAGAACACCCACCGCCGCAATCCTCGTTCGCCCATACCGCCCGCCCTAGATCGCCTCTGCTTGGAGACTGGTCGGAGTCATGAATCACACTCCCCACAGTCAACCAACAGCTCCCTTTGGTTGTGAGTGCGCCCTATGCTGCTTGAACAGACGCGATGCTAACAATACAGATATCCCAGAAGCCTTCGCCTATGCTCAAGATGGCCCCTCACTCTCAGAACACCACGAGATGGTCCCCTCGGGCCAGGCTCTCCTCAACAACACCGAAGATGACTTCATCAACAACTTCTTCCTCACTCAGTCGCAACCGGACATGTCAGGCTCGGGCTACAGCCATCATAACGGGAATGGACAGGATCATGGCCACGGGTCGGACATGTCATCCTTCAACTGGCTCATGAACGATCCACCACCTACTTTCATGGGCGCAGCTGCAACTACCAAGCAGGCACCTTCTCCGTCACCTCAGATGTACCATGGCATGCCTCCCAATACAAACTTCGATTTCTCAGCCTACCATGAACATGATCCCTTACAAGACCCGTCACATCACAACCACCTAATGAGCGCTGCCTCCATGTTGAATGAAAATTCCATGAACATCCACCACCACAATGGTCATCATCACATGTCTCAACAGACGCCCTCGTTAGTCTCTGCGCCATCGACGATGGCGTCCGTGGAATTGATGCATACCGCGGATGTTCTTCCTCCAACAACCTCTGCACAATTCTATTCCGATCCGCCAGTAGTTGCGGCCCAGAAACAGCAATTCGGCTATCAGCACCAGCTCTCGGAATTGGAGCCTATAGCAACAGCTCACGATGTAAGTCTGGCAGGCCCACACACTGCGCCAGCTCGAACAGACGAGCCCAAAGACACGAGGTTGTACCGCTTTGGTTCTGACAGCCATTTTGGTGCAAATGGATTTGTACCATCGTCTGAAAACGAACGCGAAGAAGTCATCACAGACCGCTTGACCTCGGAGCTTTTGTTGCTGAGACCCATTAATCGCAGTAACAACAATACTCGGGCGCCCACGCCAGACAAGAAAATCACGTCTTTGAAACGGAGCAATCTTCACCAACATGACCAAGAACAAGACGAATCCGACAACGATGACTACGATTCACGGCCTCGTAAAAGGAGGCGCGACTCCACCGAGGATGAGTACGGCGCGAAAACAAATAACGGTACTCGGCGCGTTTCCACCAATCCCCGATTACAGCGGGTGTCATCTGTGGAGACTGGGCGAAAACGTCGTCAATCTTCCATTTCTAATTCCAACAAAGCTCCGCGCGAGAATTTGACCGAGGAACAAAAACGCAGCAATCACATACAATCGGAGCAAAAACGACGGAATCTGATCAAACAGGGTTTTGACGAACTACACGTCCTGGTTCCCGAACTGCGTGCCGGGGGCCTGAGTAAGAGCATGGTACTTACAGAAGCCGCCAACTATTTAGATCAGCTCATCGCTGCCAACAACGCCATGAGGCAGCGCGGCGGCATGATGAAGAACGGGTGATTGGTTGTTAAGACGTGGCGGGACAAGCTGGTTCTGTCACTTGCAATTCGTGTTTTCGTTCACTTTATTTCCCAAAGCGAATTTTTACTCTGGAGGTGCAGGTACATCTATTTACGACGGAACGATCTGTCCACGATATGACTGCCAGGAAATTGATATTTCGTTAAAGCATTGGCGTTCGTGGGGCAAAGAGATATCTCGCGGGCGAACGGACGCACTGGGCACAAATATGGAATGGTATGGATTAATCTTTGATGGACCTTTCCGCTGGCTGGAATCGGAAGGGGAACCGAAGTTGCGCATCAAAGCTTCCGTGGAGAACAGGCTCTTGTCGCTTACAGAGATTACGGAGAGCAGAGACGTGAATAGGAAGAATGTGCAGGAGAAGTAATGGTGAGCAGATTACGGCGCGACGATACCAACCAAGCTATTTGGAGCAAAAGATACTTAGACGAAATATGAGACAATAGCACAAAAGTAGGCGCGAGATGTTTTCGAGCCTGAGATTCAAGGAAGGCAAACGAAGCCTTCTTGGCAAGATTGGAGGCTACACACAACAAAGAACGAAGCAGTCCAGACGGAACGAGATGTTGTACCTTCCAGGTATGAGCCCCGGCAGTCTCTTTTCATCGGACACTGATCTGAAGATCCAAATTGCCCACTCATTTTCGAAATGCGAGTGTCAATCCCTTTAGCAGGTTCAATAAACGGCAATAACTTTCTTAAAATGTTATCTTCCGAAGGCTAAAATCACTCTTATTGCGGCTCCACAGTTGGTCCACAGTGGGACTCTGAATTGTCGTCAACGTCCTTGCTCAAGATAACCGCAAACCGCAATCTTCATATCTCAGCTACTGGAGTGACCATGTTCATGTTTAGATGTTACAATCCCTTATGTCTATCCCCAAGCATGGATACTAGTTTGACATAGTAAGCTGGTTGCTCTCATCTACGAAGATCGGACACCCTTGGAACGGATGACTGGGAACGGAGATGGGTCCTCCAGCCACCATCTGGGAGAGGGTCGATGAGCCACGCACCTCCTACCAGATGCTTCACTGTGGTATCACGACAGGACTGCATGCCAGATCAGGCAGTCTCTCGCCTCGAGTCTACAAAACCCCCAGTGACTCGGTGGGTGCGGCCGTAACGCAGTTTACGAGGGCAGACGGCGTTTCCCGCAGACGCAGAGGATGGGAATGTAGCGTGTTTCAGATAGTTCCATGTCCAACGGTGGAAGGGCGGGAGACGAGTGGCAAGGTCAGGGTCAGGGATGGCAATACACAGTAGGCCACGTGTGATGTCTCGGAATGCGCCATTGGAAATGTGGGGCGCGTGCTGATCTTCGGTTCGTAGTTTAGGTATAGTAGTAACTGTATTTATATCACTGCGACTTGCGACTGGGACATCTCTATGGCGGTGGTGGGAAGGGGAACGGGATTGGGAACGGGAACGGGAATACAGGATAAATAAGCTTCAAAATCAACGATATGTACCAATCGCGGCGACTCGACACTGTGAATCGCCATCTGGGAATGTGGATGCGTACTGTACTGCACTGTACCGTACTGTACTCGTTTACTGGGACGTGGATGCTTACCTACACTCCTGCTGGCCAGAGTAGCACGCAAGCAAGGTACGGAGTACTCACGCGATCGGACAGGGATCCCAAACGGATCTCGGAGTTGACTCCCTTCCCCACATTCGGGGTGGGGATCTCCATGCACGCAAACCTTGGTGACACGCTTCGAAACGCCGTTTTCCGCGGCCTGTTTACCGGCGACGTCTCGTGAGTCGGTCGTTGGGACGCCGTTGCGGGTTTGGGTTGATTCGTTTGGGGTGGGGTGGTCGTTTCGGGGGGAGGG
>JEMP01000124.1:0-75510 GCA_000738655.1 Venturia pyrina ICMP 11032 | reverse complement strand
ACTAGAGGCCGGAAGTAGTAATCTAACTTATAAGCTTAATAAGAGAGTATAAGAGGGATAGAGCTCGTTTCTATAAAGATTTTAGCTTCTTATAACGCGCTTTTACCACGAATAATATTATCTACCTTATTATCGCAGTCAATAACCTAAGAAGGGGGTATTATTAGGAATCTACCACGTGATCGCTAAACGTATACGTATTATTATATAGAGAATACTCGCTAAGATCCTAACGATCTCTAGCGATTGTCTTATCAAATATAATATACGTTCCGATCTAACTTCAAATCTACTCTTCTTGACACCAGTGGAGTGCAGCGATCAAGTGTGGAGCTTAGAATATCTACGCCAACTTCTTGAATCCAACACAATCCGAGTCCCCGTCTCATCGCCATCAACTGACAGACTGCACATGAGGCCATGGATCCCTCGTGCTGGAATAAGATGTAAGTTGAGGAGATTTGCCTTCCAAAGCTCCAAACCGTATGCGCACACCCTAGCATCATAGGAATGGGCGGGAAGTCTGTCGGATACGACTGCGTGAAGGCATGGGCAAGGGGGAAAAAAAGAAATCTAGGCTGCAGAAGATTATTGACTGCAAGAAAGACCACGCCCACATTACCGAATTCCCATCATCTACCTAGATGAAAAGATCCTTGATGAATCCTCTCGAAACGTCCAGCGACCCGCTACCAAAAGTTCCGAGAAGATCACGCTCTTTTCACGAAAATGCGCATTTCAAAACTCAGACTCTCCTTCTCAGCGATGACCACCAGGTCCGAACTCCATCGGCTCCCCGATCAAAATGTTGACCTCTTGCCCGCAATGAGTCAACTCCTGAAGACTAGCTTCGACAGCAGAAATCATAGGCTTCCTTCTCAGCACTTTGGTCTCACCTCTGACATAGCAAACCACCTTATTGCCTTGTTGAACAGCAACAGTCCGTAGTCGAAGTGGCAAGTCGCTGCAATTGCCTCGCGTTCGGTGCACTTGCTCACAGTAGTCGAACACAGAATCAGCGGTATCGCGACCATGGTCTTCCCCAAGAAGATAGACGGTGACCAGGTTGAGGTGGTGAAGTATGTGGCTAGGGTGCTGATCACTATCGATGACGAAGCCGAATTGGCGCAACTTGTCGCTCGTATATGTCGTGATCCTCATGAGTTCCCCTGGAGAGTAGCGGTTCGGACCATCCATATCCAGAAGCAGTGTCTCCAGCGAGCTAGCATGAAGAGCGACGTGATCCCAGCTTGGAGGATCAGGCAAGTCTTGGATGCGGAGGATCAATTCGGATAACGGAGGTGCTTTCTCCAAGATCTTTGTCAGAGCAGCGGAAAGAGAGTGACCGATTGCATCAGTGGGAACCCGGTGATTGATGGTGAGAGCTTGGAGCTGCGAAGATCGGGAATCCTTGGCCATATGAGCCAAAACGTTCTCGACGCTCAAACAGTGTGAGAACTGAATGACTTGGAGCGAAGCAAAGTTGAGTGCTCGAACCCAGATTGTGCAGGAGGCTGGTCCAAGATCGACATTCCATAGCGTGAGATGGGTCAAGGGCATTTTCCAAGGAGCGTTAGGATTCAGCTTTAGAGCGGCTGTCATGGCCGAGGAAAAGAGTTTCTGTGGAACGAGGCTTGCGTCTTTGTTTCGAGAGAGAGAGAATGTCCGAAAGTCGACATGGAGGGAAACAATGGTTTTGATATTGCTGAGAATCTTATCGATGCTTTTGAGCCCAGCTTCCGAGTCGGGCGACAAGCGCAACGAAATGACATTCTTCATCTGGCTTATGGCATTCTTGACGGAAATCGAATCTTCGCAACTATGCTCGTACAAATCAATGTTTTCAAGCTGCGGCTGGTTTTGCCACAGGCGCAACGAGTCTTTTGGCGAGAGGATATAATCAGCGGGCCATCCAAACTGCTCCAGCTGACCGAATGGAAGACTCTTCAGGAACATGCGAGCCACTTGTTGTAAACCAGCTGGTGGATTCTGTTTATCTTCAAGATTCAACTGATCAAAGAACACGACTCTGATGTATTCGCGGCCAGGATTGCGAATGTTGAGCATTTCGAGGAGTGGCTCAGTGATGTCTGGGTAGGATGATATGTCCACGATGACTGTAAAATACAGGTCCTTCAATAGCAGCGAGTACGTCTTCTTGCTGAGAAGTGTGAGCGCTCGCTGATCGCTTTTGAGCGGCAACTGTTGTGGTGTCAGTCAACATCCCGTGTGAGTAGGTTGGAAATGCGCGAACTCACCTCGGAGAAGATGCGCTCTAGCACGTTCTCTGGGAGAACGGAAAAGGACGCAGCCTCTAAGAACGTCTCTGAGCGGACAACGTTCAACTGCTTTTCATTGGGTGAGTGCACGTCTGGATTCTGTGATGACGAAGTCGTCGCCGCTGAAGAGACAGTAGTCCAGCCGGATGGTGCTACGGTACCAGTGATGGGCTCAAGCGCCAGAAGAGACTCCTTGAGCGACTTTGTTGTGCTGCTGTCCAGCTCAAAAGACGACAACGACAATGCAACAGCATGCTTCGCGCTGCTGGGGACGCAATAGCCGCCACCAATAGGCATCTTGCCTGCTGTTGAATTGAGTACAAAGAGTAGAAACGAAGTGCTGTTGCGATGGAAATAGGTGCGGGTTGATGAAAGTGAAGGGAGGTTGAAAAGATGGTGTTGTACCATGGAAAGAGACGAGCGGATCTCGCCAGTGGTTGACCTAGTCAGTGATAAACGAAAGGATCCCGATGTTGATGTGATCCTAATGAGCTCGACCGAGGCCTGTACTGGCATTCAGAGATCGATAGTGATGAGCTCCTAGCAGTTTCCAAAGCGGATTCGTCGAAATCTTTTCACGGCCTACCACTGGCCACGACGAAGAAGGCCTTGTTGCTCTCTGGATCCATTCGACTGATCTCATCCACTCAGCCAACACCCCTCGTGCTCGTCACCGCGGCCATCATATCCTTCCAAGAACGTGAGGTTCAGTTTTACCTTGGATTGATATCCGGCTTCGCGAAGCACCCATGACCGCACTCCGCGAGGACTATGCTTTGGTCTCTAACCGAATAAGTTCCATCATCACATACAACTAGAACCCTCAATATACAGGTATTCATTAACGTACTTTATATATGCCATACATTCTCGAAGCCTCCTCACAATGCGATAGACCCGTCTTCTTTAGTCGTCGTTTCATATCTCTTGCCTCTGAATGCCCAAACACCCCAATTTCCGGCACTGATGTCTTGGACCTCATTGTCATTCAAATCCCACCTCAAGCTCCTGAATCTATTCTCGCCAGGCTCCATCAGGATATCCATCTCCCCGCCCACTGTCTTCGTCACAAAGTCGATATCCCGCAGCATGTCGAAGTCTGTGTATCCAGTACAGATAATGGGCACTTTGGTCTCCAACAGCATTGGAAGCGTCTTGGCCCATTCGGGAGCGGATCCAGGATGTCCAAGACCTGGGTGGAACAGCACGAAGCAATCAAAGTATGGATCGTATGGAGCAAAGTATTGCGCTTCGTGCATCGTGTGGTAGTATTCCACGAACGTTGAGATCTTCATCGAATGAGACATTCTGTCCTCGATGATGGCGCCAAATGGATTAGATGCTGTCCGTTCTGGGAGCGGGAACTCATCGTCTCGGTTCTGCATACTTTCAGGCCCAATCATGATTACATGGAACTTGACGCGAGGGAATATATGGGCAAGTTGGAGCCAGACGTTTCGAGGGAGTGATGATTCGGCGCGAGCTCCAAGGACGAATATGCGGACTGGGGGAGGGTTTGGACGGAGACCTTTGACGTCAGGACCGGCACCTGTCCGAGGTGGGTGGAGAGTGTATCTAAGTGCTAGGACGATGTTAGCCTGCATATGTTGAGGAGCGAGTAGCCGCGATCCATACCAGTCAAACTCTTCAAGCCTTCCACAGTCAATCTTCCTCCTTTGTGAATGTTGTAGGGGGATAACTCGTGTAGTATGCTGCCAATAGTAACAGGATATGTCAACAGTCGAGTAGCTTGCCTCATGCTTCTCATACTATTAATTGCCTCGTGCTCTCTGGTGTATAAGAACGTATCCCAGTTCGTCATGTTGATCAAGAACTCGTCCTGCTGCTCGTATGGAGTTTCAAATTCGCCAAATTGACGCCCGGATCTCAGGTCATGCTCGTCCTCGTTGATCTGTCTGAGAGTCTCGCAGAGCTCCATGTGTGCCTCATAGTCTTCAGCCCAATGTTCCTCGCAGCAGTACACAGGTATTCCGCAGTCTGGGCATTCGAATTTCACATTCGCTGGGGCTAAGGCTGAAGGAGCTGTTGATTTTCTCGAATCGGGATCATTGGGATCTTGAGGCAGTCTCGTAGGCCGGTGGGATGGATGCGGGCAGTATGAATGCTGTTTTATATAGGCGGCCCTCCGGCGCATATCGGGTGATGGTGATTTCGACAATGGATGGAAGAGATCGTTCGGCTGCATGAGCAACTTGCCTGGGAAATGATCCTCATTTCGAACCTGTTTTGCTTGAGCTCCCGTCGAAGCAGTCCTTCTGGAGGAAGTCGGTTGTATGGTTGGTTGGTGTAGAGACGCGGACTTGTTGGCAATTGAATGCCATCGACGCGACTCCTGGGTGAGAATTGAGCTTGGTTTCAATGATCTCCTCAGATTGTTTACGCATCTCTGGCAGGTATATTTGGACGACATTGCTGGTGTTTGTAATATCTCTTCTCGTCATGGAATAACTCGTGGAGATGCCGCCAAGTCAGGGTCTGTAGAACTAGGGTCTCCGCCTGAACTGGAAAATATCTCGACCTCGACATCGACCCCGACGGAGCTCAACACCAGAGCGACATTTCTCCCCGCCTGCACTCGATAATCACATCCTCCCTCCCACCTGATCGTCTAGTCTGTCTTTTACCGGCCTCGCCGGTAGATGTGAGCTATTGCGCCGACAACATCAACACAACTATACCGCGTCCTTTCCTGACAGCCATTCTTGCGCTCGTGCTTGGACAACTCGAGCCTTACGTTCAATCGTAGCAAGGTAAGCTATTGCAAGCGTTTGATTTACGAGTGGACGAATTCCTGCAGCGATTGGGAAAGAGAGGGAGAGAGAGCATACTCGAAGCACGAGAACGAAACGACCATTTACGAATAACGACCCTCCCAAATCTTCCACATGGCGGCCACTTCGTCCATGTTCATGTACTCCTTGACGGTCCAAACTCCCACCGCCGTCAACCAAGCCATCGTTGGTAACTTCTCCGGCGACAAGAAGATCCAAGAGGTCCTAACAGCCAGCGGTTCCCTCCTTACACTTTGGCAACCAAAACAGAATGACACCGTCTTTCAGCCGACAGTGCTGATGACTCATGATACCTTTGGAATCATACGGTCTCTGGCTGCTTTCCGCATTGCGGGTACAATCAAAGGTACGTCCTACTTACTCCTCACTTCTCTTCTTGTAGCTTCATTTAGTGATTCTCGAAGCATATCGAGCAGCTCGACCGACAACTACTGGCCACCACTAGTGGTACGAACGCGCTGCTTGTACAAGCAAGCGTATCACATCTTCTGAAACCTGTGCTGAGGGACTGTAGACTATATCCTCATCGGTTCAGACTCGGGTCGCATAACCATACTCGAGTTTACACCAGCTACGAAATCCTTCAAACGGGTACATCTCGAAACCTTCGGCAAGTCTGGCGTACGTCGCGTTATACCTGGACAATATCTCGTTACGGACCCAAAAGGCCGAGCCTGCATGATCGCGTCCCTTGAGAAGAACAAACTTGTTTATGTCCTCAACCGAAATGCTCAAGCCCAGCTCACCATTTCGTCGCCGCTCGAAGCACATAAGGCACACGCCCTAGTATTTGCTCTCATCGGCCTCGATGTTGGATATGAAAATCCCATATTCGCCTCTCTTGAAGTTGACTACGGTGATGCTGAGCAAGACCCATCTGGACAAGCATACGCAGACACAGAGAAGGAATTGGTGTATTACGAGCTGGATTTGGGATTGAACCATGTCATCCGCAAATGGCACGACACTGTGGATAGATCGGCGAACATGCTCTTTCAGGTCCCGGGTGGTTCAGACGGCCCAAGTGGAGTGCTGGTGTGCAGCGAGGAATTCATCACTTACCGTCACTCAAGTCAGGAGACCCACCGTGTCGCTATACCGAGACGGAAAGGCGCAACAGAAGACCCAAGCCGAAAACGATACATCACTTGTGGAGTCGTACATCGATTGCGCGGACAATTCTTCTTCCTGCTTCAGACCGAGGATGGCGACCTTTTCAAGCTCACGTTCGAGATGGCCCTTGATGGCAATGGCGAGCCGACCGCGGATGTTGCCCGAATCAAGCTGAAGTACTTCGATACAATACCGCCTGCGACCAGTCTGTGTATCTTGAAGATCGGTTATCTGATGGTCACAATGGAGACTGGTCATCATTCCTGGTACCAAATCGCATCACTCGGTGAAGACGATGAAACCAAGGAGGTCCACAGCGACGAGTTCTCAGACTTAACAGAGCGCTACACTCCTGTCTATTTCCATCCCAGGGCACCAGCGGAGAACATCATTTTGACAGAGTTTATTCCATCTTTGAATCCAATGATGGGGCTCAAAACTGTCAATTTGACAAATGACGATGCGCCTCAGATCTATTCCATCTGCGGTACTGGTGCACGCTCTTCTCTGACGACCCTGAAGCATGGATTGTCCGTCTTGGATCTTGTCGACTCTGGTTTAGGACAGCGCGCCCTCAACGTCTGGACCGTCCCATTGAAACGTGATGACACTTTCGATGCATACGCCATTATAGCTTTCGATGCCGCCACGGTTGTCCTTGAAATCAAAGATGAGGTAGAGCAGACGGATGAGACCGGAATCCTAACAACTGTGAGGACACTATCGGTACAACAGATGGGCGAAGACTCTTTGGTCCAAGTTCATCCTAAGGGCATCCGTCACATCGAAGGAAATGGCCGCATCAATGACTGGCCGGCTCCACAACATCGCACGATCGTTGCTGCAGCGGCCAATGTCCAGCAGATTGCGGTTGCGCTTAGCTCTGGGGAGATTGTTTACTTCGAAATGGACAGCGATGGTTCCCTCAATCAGTTTGAGGACACGAAGGCTATGACGGCCACGGTGACTTGCCTAGGTCTAGGCCCGGTGCCAGATGGCCGCATCCGTACTCCTTGGCTTGCGGTTGGGTGCGACGACTCCACTGTTCGTATTCTCAGCTTAGATCCTGAGTCGACCTTACAGAGCAAATCTGTTCAAGCCCTCAGTAGCGCCCCATCATCGATATGTGTCATGTTCATGGAAGACTATTCGTCTGGTGGAAACACCATGTATCTCCATATTGGTCTTCATTCTGGTGTCTACATTCGGACCGTTCTGGACGAGGTCACTGGAGAAATTTCTGACACCAGGACACGCTTCCTCGGAAGTAAGCCTATCAAACTACGTAGTCTGCGACTGGAAGATCAAACAGTCATTCTCGCTCTCAGCACGAGGTCTTGGATCGGCTACACTGATTCTCAGACGCGGATGTTCACCCTGGCGCCACTCGACTTCCCACAGCTGGAATCAGGATCTGGATTTCACAGTGCCAATCTCCAATATGGCATTGTCGGAATCCACGAAGAAAACCTTCGGTAAGCAACTACCTTTTCATTGTTCTGCCCAGCATTATATGATGATACAAACCTATGCTCTTTCCTATTTCATGGTGAGGAAACACACTCAAACCAGTTGTTCCTTCTGATACGATGCATCCAACTTTAATCCAGAAGCACATGCCTTTCTGCTTTGGAAAATTGCTAATACAGCAAACAGAATCTTCCAGATCACCAAACTCACCACCAAGCTGCTCCAAGAGCACGTTGCCTTGCAGTATACCCCGCGTAAATTCGTTCACCATCCGAAAGAGGCACTTTTCTATGTCATCGAAGCGGACAATAACACGCTATCGGCAGCCACACGTGAGCAACTCCTCGGAGACCCAGGCGTTGTCAATGGAGACTCAGCCGTTCTCCCACCCGAAGAGACCGGCCACTCTAGAGGCAATGGTCATTGGGCGTCAGCTGTCCAGATCGTCGACCCGGTTCATGAGAAAGCCGTAGTCTTCACATTTGAAGGCTTCGATTACAAGGAAGCACCGACCAGCATTGCTTACGTCCAGTTTGAGGCGCACCCTGGAGACGAATTCTTACTCGTTGGAACTGGCGTGGAAATGGTTGCCTCGCCGCGTAGCTATAAATCTGGTTGGATTCACGTCTTCCGACTACGCGACAACGGCCGCTCCATGGAAATCATCCACAAGACCAAGGTTGATGAGCCACCACTTGCATTACTCGCCTTTCAAGGACGTGTGATCGTTGGTGTTGGCAAGAATCTGGTTCTTTATGACCTTGGTCAAAAGCAACTTTTGCGCAAATGCCAGGCTGTCAACGCTGTACCCAACTTGCTGACTGATCTCCAGACCCAAGGAAGCAGGATTATCTGCTCTGACGTGCAGGAGTCAGTCACGTATGTCGTGTATAAGCATGGAGACAACAGACTGCTACCATTCGCTGATGACACGGTTGCACGATGGACCTCAGCCGCAGCGATGGTTGATTATGAGACCACCGCGGGGGGAGACAAGTTCGGCAATCTTTGGCTCGTTCGTTGTCCAGAAAAGGTTTCTGAAGAGGCAGACGAAGACGGTGCAGTCGCTCATTTGGTACACGATAAGCCATATCTACAAGGCACCTCGAGTCGTCTTGATCTTGTCGCCCATTTCTTCACCCAGGATATCCCAACCGCCATTCAGAAGATTGCTCTCGTCGCCGGCGGCAAAGACGTTCTATTGTGGGGTGGTCTCCAAGGCACCATTGGTGTCATCATTCCATTTGAGCAGCGAGATGACGCTAACTTCTTCTCGTCGCTAGAGGAGCACATGCGCAAGGTTGATGCGCCAATCGCTGGTCGTGACCACTTGATCTATCGCAGCTACTACATTCCAGTCAAGGGCGTGATTGACGGTGATTTGATTGAGCGATTCATGTTCTTGCCTAGGCCACAGAAGGAGAGTATCGCCGCCGACTTGGACAGGGATGTGAGAGAAGTTGAAAGAAAGATTGGTGATATGAGAACTAGATTTGCGTATTAATGTTGGCTACGTACTTCAGAGGTGCCGGAGTTACTGGAAAATTCTGGCGTGGTTGTTTGGGCATAAGATGGTAGTAGACTATGCGATTTGGGAGTATTTTCCTTCCGGCATGGTAGATGCTGTATAGTATAGTCAGGCAAGGCACCACCAGCCAGATGACACGACAACCTAATTGAGAGACTTTAAAGCCTTTTTCAGTTGGGTTACCTCTCGAGATAGAGCTAGCTCTTCTATCCAGTACTGTCCTTCCGCCCTATCCGCAAATTTTATGGCCATATTCCCTCTCGCGCGATTTGGGGCAGCGTCTGTCTTGCAGCCGTGCTCGGATTACTGTCATTGATCGCACCAGCAGCAAGCAGCAGCAACATAAGCACTCTTCTCACTCGCCGTCGCTGGGAATAACGTTGCTTGGGGTTTGCCAATCCTCTGTTAGTCTGGGGCCAGAAGACATTCAGAACTGCACCAGTTTACGCATGTAGGTTTGGTTTCCTAGTTGCTTGGACTGCCATCGTCTTGTGGGTTTTTGAAATTATGTTCTCGGCGGTCCCGGTTGGTGAGCCTGATCCCATGCTCCAGACGATGAATTAAACCATCGTCATCCACAGTGCTGTCTGGGGTGGTAGTCTTCTATACTGTCTCATCAATGCCCACAAATGGTTTACGAACCAAACTTCACATGAGATGCTAGTGTATTGACGGCTGCATGCCTTGAAGGAGGAAGGATTCGGTGTTGCAGTCACGCCACGCGCCTCAAAGTCGTTCATTCTGAGGAACTGATTGTTGAGGAGGACGAGAAGATGGCCTAACAGGGGACAAATCTTTGCGTGTGTCTGTGGTCGTGATCAGCTAGACTTGAGAAAAACTGCGCACCAATTGCTTTTATTGAATGTGGTCTCATAACCAAGGGGACTGAAGCGACCTGTTCCAGGCTGAGAGAGGTTTCGTCTTGTTGAACGAGGCTGACAAGGCTGGGAGGTGGTGTTGGATGCCTTTCTTCCACTGCAGTTTGCAAATAAAACAAGATTTTTCAGGTTCCGCAACATTTTGCAAGGATAGACCTACAGATCTCCATCATACCAGTCTCAAAGCCATCCCATCGTGAAGAGGATCGATCACGTGATTTTGTTCTGCACCTCGAGCGGAAGATGGATTTCCGTACTCTCTGAAGAAATTATTCTGATGCTCAACCAACGCAATGTCTCTTTACTACGAGGCTGCAGATATCCTGTCCAACGCAGATAAAGCGGGTGGCTCCCTGAAGTCCCGAGTATACGGCAGGAAAGATTTGAAGAGCTCGCCAGCCAATGTATATGCGCTAGTGAGTGAAGCGACCAAATGGTCTGCTGTACTCAAGGATGTGGTTGAGAAGGCCGGAGTCTTGAGGGAGGAGAGGAAAGTATGGTTGTTCGGCAACCGGTCTGCAGCATTCTTCTGACACAATATAGCTCACTCCCACCCTCGCTATCCTCCTCGCGCACGATGTTGTCCTCTCGAAGAAAGGCGTGGCTGCTCCTGCGAAACACGCCTTGCGACAGGCCATCGAAAGACACCGGACGCGTTTGAATGGAGAATTCACAAAACTACGGATACGGAATGGTTTCATATCGGTGGAGACTTGGAAAGCGAGCATCAATTCTGGCAGCAATGGCACCCCAAAAGGAGACTGTGTGGAAGAAGAGAAGAGGGCGAAGAGCACAAGACATCCTCGATGGGTTCGGATTAACACCATTCAAACGACGTGGGAGGAACAAAGGGAGACCACCTTCGCAGGGTTCAGAGAGGTAGATGATTTGGGACCTGTACTTGAGGCCTCTTCCTCAGAAAAACTCCTCCACCACGACCGTCACGTACCGAACCTTCTGGCCCTGCCTGCCGGATGTGACTTATCGAAAAACCTTGCATATCAGAAAGGAGAAATAATTTTCCAAGACAAAGCTTCCTGCTTCCCGGCATATCTACTGAACCCAACATCAGAGGATGGAGCTGTGGTGGATGCATGTGCAGCTCCGGGAAACAAAACTACACACCTAGCGGCAATTCTTGAATGCTCGAGGAGAGCTGTTGTATTGGCATCGGAGGACCGAGAGCAGAGAGTCTTCGCATTTGAGCGCAACAAGCTGCGGACCGAGACTCTGCGAAAAATGGTCACGCTCGCAGGTGCGGATTCGATTGTCAACATTATGGGCAACAGGGATTTTCTCGCCTCCGAGCCTTCGAGTCACAAGTTCTGGGGCGCACACTTCGGTCATATTGGTGCTCTGTTGTTGGACCCGAGTTGCTCTGGAAGTGGTATTGTTGGACGGGATGATGAACCAACCTTGTTCCTTCCAAGCGCAAATGCAGTCACCGGAGTCGCATCGTCCAAGTCCAAAAAACGCAAGAGAAAAACGCCGAAAGTCGAGATCAAAGTCGTCCCTGTGGTGGAATATCCTGACCCCTACTCCGATGTTGGCGAAGACGAACTAGCGGAACAGAATTCGACTGCAAAAAGGTTGGCGTCACTTTCAGCCTTCCAGCTGCAATTGCTTAAGCATGCTATGAAGTTCCCAAATGCAAAGAAGATCGTCTATTCTACTTGCAGTATCCACATGGAGGAGAATGAGTCTGTCGTCGTGAAGGCTCTTATTTCTGACGTGGGAAGGCAAGGTGGTTGGCGTCTGTTGCATCGCAAGGAGCAAGTGAAGGGTCTACGCGACTGGCATATTCGTGGTGATCAAGATGCTTGCAAACAGCTCTTCAGCAAAGAGGAGTCGAAATTCGTGTTCGCAGAGAAGGCTACAAATGCTGCTTTAGTAGCAGATGCTTGCATTCGTTGCGAGAGAGGGACAACCGATGGAACCATGGGCTTCTTTGTAGTTGGCTTCGTGCGAGATGAACGTTTGGCAGGAACGATGCTGGCGACAGACGAACATGAGAAAGTGGAGGTGGAAGAAGAGGAAGAAGGGGGAAAGGGGGAAGCAGAAGAGTGGACAGGATTCAGCGATGATGGGCATGATCCAGCTGCCACCCAGAATTCAAGTGCTCCAAATCTTGATGACTTTGAAATGCCGAGCTCGCCTGCACACGTAAGGCATCGATGATAGGAAGCGCCTCCTGCTTATATAGATCTGGGGTTCTTGCCTCACGGATGCCAGCGTGATTGGCTTAATAACCTAGCAGAACCGAAGAATCCTGAGATGGCTGGAAGTCAGTAGGTGTAGATGATGGTACACTTACAACGCTCTTTCCAATGGCTTGCATCGACCTCAAGTTCTTTCTCGGTTTGAGGCGCTTCCTTTCACCTCAATACTCTCATCATTTACTTTGCGCTGTTCGATTATCTGATCCCTGCTTCACTTCACCTCAAGTCATTGTTCACCTACACCCTGAGAGCGTTGCCCTTCTCATCCCTTCCTGCTGGCACTGCCATAATGGAGCCTAGATATCTTGGAATGCCAGCCTATCAACAAGGTGGCGTTGCACCTGGCTCTATCGGCAAAGATTATGCAGGTATGTTACAGTCCATCTTATCCTTTTCACAGACTGATATGTGTTACACATAGGTTTAACGCCTCTTGGTGCTAACATCATCGCGCTCATCATTTCTCTCGTCACTCAACTTGTTCTCGTTTACTGTTTGTGTACGTACATCAATAAGCCTCGACTATTGCTTACTAGATGATATTGACAAGATTCAGCGCAGCGTATCACGGCAATGGCCAATTCCAGACGAGCTCCTTTTGCAACCTGGCGTAAGGCCATGACCTCTTGCTACATGATCTCAAGTTACTCATAGCAATCATCTTGTAGTCGTCGTAACCTTATTTGTCACCTCTTTCATCTTTGCTTTTGTAGCTGCCATTTTGCGCTTCGGAATCGGAACCAACAAAAACATACAAATCTGCCATGCCTCAATTTGGCTATGTGAGTTTCATGTTTGACCAATGGCTTCTGACTAGACTGACGTGATATCTAGGCTTGACCCTCTACTTTATTACCAAAATCTTAATATACCTGTATTTCGTAGAGAAGGCGGCAAGTGGCGTTAACAACAAGCAGAGCTTTGCCCCGGCTAACATGTGCTCAGTGGATCGTCCGCGGATGCCGACAAACGAGGATCAAGAACCAGCTTTATCGTTTTAACATCGGCGTAGCTATGGGTAGCGTTCTCTCCTGCTCTGCTCCGCTCCCGTGCTGATACAATCAAGGACCTTATGTTGTATTGTGGGGATTGACTTTCGCTGCACGTCTATACTACATTGACAATCGCCACATCTGTTACCTGGGCATAGGCCGGCCAATCTTGATTCCGTTAATCATTTGGGACCTGCTTCTCAACATTTACTCAACGGCCCTGTTCATAAGTCCTTTACGAAAACTCTACTCCTACCAAACCAACAGCAACCCTGGTCTCCGGAAGATGGCACGTCGTACTTTCACTGGCTGTGTCATCAGCCTATTGTGCACAATCATGAATCTGATGGTTCAGAGTATATTGGACGGAGAACCTGCGTGGCTTTGTCTTATGCTTTGTAATACGGATGGTGATATTTTTCCTTCATTTGGTCGATCAGCTCACTCATATCATAGTCCTTTTGAATGTCTTGGTGATCCACTGGGTCGCTCACACTGATATTGAGCGCAACCAAAGAAAGATCCGCCAATCCGACAAAGCACATTTGGACCCTCACGGTCCGAACCGTCGCATTTGGTTCAAACGGAATTCGAAGGATGTGGAAAGTGGTTTTAATGATCATGCCAGCAGCTCGGTGCCGAGCTGTCGTGTGGACAGACATGCTAGCACATCTTTTGAAAGCAGCGAGTCGCCCTGGGACGGTCTGACTGGCGTCAACACGATGATTGAAGCTGGCGATGGAAGTTGTGGGGGTAGCTTCATCATGGAGCCTATGTCCATCAAGGTCAAGACTAGCCATAAGCGGGAAGAGAACCCTGCTGAGAGCCCTGCTTTGGGCACAGTTCAGGTTCCGATGAAGGCTTTCAAAATCAACAGGAGCGGGACCACGGTTGGGGCGCAGAAGGCTCAGCGTAATGGTACAGATGCTGCGGCAAGGAATGATAGTGTTTGAATGAGTATTGATGGAGGGGAATGAAATTGCATTCTTTGGATAATGTTCGATGCATGATTGGGTAGATTATGATTGGATGGGAAAATATCATTTGCCAATCAGTTTTCCCACAATCTTGACGTTTCTCATCTTTACATCGAATTAAGAGCAAGAGGACGGGCCTGACTTGTTAATCGTAATCTTCATCCTTGGTGGGTCCGAATGGGAATCATCAATCGCATGCTGATCTTTGGGATGATGGTCAACAGCTTGCTTTAGGTACCCCCATTTCTCCAGGATTCGCTCATCCTGTATGCACCGATCATCTACGAACTCTCGATATTGGGCTGATTCTGTTCCTGATTATTTTCCATGCGTGCTGGGTTTCGCTAAGCACGAGGCTGGTAAGGAGGCTGAAAGCAGGGGCGTTGTCATGACGATCACGGCATAACAAAACAATTTTTTGGGACAACTCACACCACTTTTCGCTCGCCGTTCAGGTTCAACCCCTATAGACCCCGTATTATACCACCGCACCAACTCATATAAACACCACTGCCCATGCCGACAAGAGTCATGAGTCTATCCTATTCCAAACCCTCCCCTTTCCAAATCTATAAAGACGATACCTCGACCATGTCACCATCCCCTCAAGTCGAACATTCACAACTGCAATTTCCGACAATGAATGAGATATACGATGCTGACAACAGCGTCGCCTCTACCTCGGAAGACGACATTGTGCCCTCGATCGAAACGTCAAACCGCGAGTCTTCGAATGCTCATACAAATGTCTCCTCCGTGTCACCGAGTCTGTATAATGGAAATGATGGCACACGCAAACATTCGGCAGCTTATACGTCGGTGTCTTCCATACCTCCTTCTCTATCTTACAACAGCGATGTAAAACCGTATACACCGAAGAAAGGTCCACGGGCGGCTTTCAGGAGTCCAAGTTCAGTCAGGGCATTGCAGATGGGTAGTCCGCCGCATTTTGCTAGTCCGAGATCAGGTGGAGCTGCGAGGCGGCATGATCGATACGAGAGTGGGATGACTAGTCCGTCGAGTGCCAGAAGGTATAGACCAGATACACCCAGTTCTTTGAGGAGTGGAAGCGTTATGAGACAGGGGTATGTGGAATCGAGCCAGAGGAGCCATGGAAGTGGTCGAGGGGCACCGAGTACGCATGAGCAGCAGACGCCTCAACGTACTGGACCCATTGTCTTGTTGCACATCACATTGTTACCTTGTTCGAGCCCGGAATACTCAGCCAAGAGCATGAAGGAACTCGCCCCCGCTTACGTTACGGAGAATTGGAGGTTGCTGCAGGAGAAGTTGACGGATACGGTGCTCGATCGTGGTCTACTGATCAGTCATCCCGGAGACGAGTTTGATCTGCTGGAAGAAAGAGTATTGGAAACCTTGGATCTGTGTCCACCACGAATTACGGCTTGCGGACACTACTACGGCGGCGACTCGGACTCGGACAGCGGCAACGATAGCGGAGTTGCTGATGTACGTGGGGACTCGAAACAAGTACGGGTTATCTGCAATTCGCCGCACGAAGAGGTGGAAGAGGAAGACGTCTGCCACCAATGCGATCAGTATATGCGTCTTCCAGGGAAAGGCGTCGGTGCTGGTAGTCGAAAGTGGGATGTCAAGATCTTTGCCGCGAACGGATTGATGAAGGCTGGCGCGTGGCAGGCCGCGTGCTCGGATATGGAAAGGGTAGATGTCGAGATTGAGGCTTGGATGCCAGACGATGTTAAGAGAGCTCTTGATGCTAGATTGGTGGAAGAGGAAGAGGAGGAAGGTATACAGGCTGATCAGGTTGAGCATCTCAAGCTTGAACTTCGCGAAGTAGAAAAATCACGGTACGAAGCCGAAGCGGCCAGGCTGAGGGCAGAAGATGGAGCAAAAGCGACAGACATCATGCGGCTAGAGGCAGAAGCAGCAAGATTGCGTGCAGAAGAGGTTGTGAAACAAAGCGAAATAATGCGACTCGAAGCTGAGGCAGCTAAATATCAGGCAGAGAAGCTCGCCAGCGAGAACGAAGTATTGCGTGTTGAGGCTGAAGCAGCAAGACTGCTTGCCGAAGAGAGTGCAAAGGAGTTGGACGAGGAGTTGAAGAGAGTCATCTCTGCCTATATACAGGTTCCGAAAACTCCGAAGCTGGTAGACACGGTCCAAGAAGCCGGTGATACTCTGGGACCCGCGACGTCTGTGCCTGAACGTCGCCAACGAGAAGTCGACGTGCGAGGTAAGGACATAGCGTTATCCACGCTCTTGTACAACTACATGTACCTGCTCACACAGGACTGCCGGAACCTGCTTCTTATATTCCTCTCTATCCTTGTGCTTGTCCTCTCCTACTATCATGTTGCACTACAGTCGGCACCAAGTACGACATCAAATATCTTCCACCCTCACCATACCTACACGCCTTCAGCTCACGTCTCAATATCTTCCTCAACAACAGAGTCTCCTCCCCAATCGACAGCCTCGGGTCAGAGTTCCTTGTTGAAGGTGGAACCAAGCTCCTCAGCATCTATCCTTTCCTCAAGCCCATCTATAGCCGCAGACCTTCTAGCTTCTACTCCTAGGGCACAAGACGCAGTTCCCGACCAAATTCCTACAGGCACTATCGGATCAAACTCCTCATCCACGTCTGTATACTCGCCACCTGCATCCAAGGCTTTCCACATTGCTCGGCCTGAGTCTGAATCCGAGGCAGAAAAAGAAGCACAAACACCGACACGGTTACAAACCTCTCTAAAAGCAACACCATTATCGGCAGAACAGGCCACTTTCACAGCCACAAGTTCAACAACACCATGGACCGGAAAAAAGCAGTCATTCGTCGCAAATGTTTGCGTTGTCTAGCAGTCTTACGCCGAGGTACTGCGGCCCTCCCATCTTCGCGCATTGGCTGGATGAAAAGATCGTACGGACTGTCTCGATCCTGAGTGCTGTTGGTTGAGGGCTGCAAGACGGAGTCTTGCTTCCGTATCCGGGCATTCCTCCATCTTGTATGCATGGAACCCTGCCATGGGCTGCAGTCTGTCAGATTTTCCGGTCAGGCAGGATGGGGAAAGGCTTCGTGGGAAAGGCTTAGTGTAAGGCTGCAGCCTTTGGACCCTCAGTCCTCTCCTGGTTCCTTTTGGCATTAATTGGTTGGGTCCTTCACAGCCACTTATCATTCCTTGATGACGGGGTTACGCAACAGGATCACAATCCTCGTTGATGGCGTTTTTGCGGGTGTAGAGATCTTTCGATCTTTTTTTTTCGCATTCAATCCGCATTGATTAGCCACCACGTCTTGGCTTTCTGTGCTGAGCTATGATCCCAGCATCTGTGGTGTCGAGAATGGCAGTGGAAACAATCCGATTTTCGCCTACTCAGAGCACTGGCTTGACGATTGTGTTGCCTCGAAATCTCCTCCCCCCCTCCCCCCCCAAAAGCTTGGTCTGACTCGCGCGCCACAAAGCCCAGCTTAAGGCCACCGTCATTTGGTTCTGATCTGGGCTGGTCTGGTTTCCTTTGGTGGAAGTGAAAATATCTTCTTTCTTTTCCGGTTGTTTCTGCTTTTTGCGGCTGTGTGCATGCATGCATTCAGCATTGCCTTCTGCTCTTGAATAAGCGTTTTACATTGCCTTTTTAGCAGTAGCACTTTGCTTCATTCCATCCCTGCGTTGTGGCTTTGAGGTGGTGAAGTTTCTGTGACTTCCCGTCATTTGTCCTCCTTGTTTCTCCTGCCTTGGCTTCTCTGAGATCGAGTCAGCGAGCATCCTTTTGGGCTTTGTATTTCGGTTAGGGGACGTGCATGGTGTCATTGAAGTGGGAGATGCATGTTGGGTGTGTTTACGGATATGGTATACGGTAACGACTCCTAAGTAGATAAAGGGATCGACTAGTTATATCAAATTTCAGTATAGTTGATTCCTGGATGTTTCGAAATTTGATTTGTGAAAAGGATGTTGTGCATCCCTATGCCGGAGGAGTAATTTGACACGAACAGATATGGCTCAGAATAATTGATGATTTCTTCACTCTTCGTTCTTCCTTTTTTCGTTTCATCTTCTCCGGGTCATTGGCAAAATCTGCGCAATTCAAATTTCTGTTGATGTTGTGCACCAGAGTCGAGTGCGACGTGAAATAAGTAGATCATGTCATGTTCCTAACTTTTGTTGGAATGCCTGCTGATAACGATTTCGGCTGCCCAGGATGTAAGAGGTTATGAAGCCGGGTCGTGGGGGAACCTTGGGTTAGGACGTATTGATGTGAGCTTTTCTGCTGTGAGAGACAAAGATATTTAGCCGTCTCGGACGTGGAAGTTTCTGGTAATGACGGGTTACCTAGGTCTGAGTCTTGTCAACCAGCTCAAGCTAGATACGGCCATGCTGGGTATTCTAGAACAGACTCAAGTCTGACCATTGACCTCGCCCTCTGGCAAGTCAGCATGGTGCTTGTCATTCAGATAGGGGTTTCTGACCTCAATCCTCATCAGCATGTCCCTTCTTCCTCCTCTCCTCAAGTCTTGCCTTCGTCTTGGTCTTTGCCTCCTCAACCCAAGCATCATATGCCTTGTCTCCCTGCCTCAACTTCGACCGGACCACTCCCTTTGTCAATTCTCCGATAAAGCCTACGAAATTATGTCTCCGTAGAGCATTTTCCCACATCCATTCCGTCCTCCTCTGCTTCTCAATCCCCAGTTTTTCATAGTCTCCAATCTCCTTTGCTTGTATCCGTGGGTCCTTGATCATTGCCAGCAGATTGAACTTGATCTCTGTTTGTGGATACCGCTGCATGCGGCGTTGGATGACGGGAACGACTTTGTCAGGGAACTCGGCGAAAGCACATGGGCCGTGGTTTATGGGCGCGGGGCTCAGACCATCGAGTTCATAAAGGATTCCGTTTGTGGAGGTGTAGGCTATGAAGTGGAACGCTTCATCGTCGTCGGAGGCGGCGTGGGTGGTTTCGTCGATGAATGGCGAGGAACGGGCGAAGGAATTGTGAACGGTTCGAATGAGTTCAGAGTTTGAGAGGACGTCTCCACGAAGCTGGGAAGCATGTCAGTGGTTTTGCAGAGTATATGTTGGCGTTTGCTTGGAGGCCGTACTTCGGAAGGGAAGGCGGCAGTAAAGGTTTTGAAGTCGCTCAATTGTCCGCCAATGGCGATCTTGTCATCTTGGTTCAGTAGCACTGATAGTAGTGCCTGTGTACCGCATGCGTTTTGAATCGTCTGTGCCGCAAAGAAAAGCTTCTCTGATGCCTCCGGATCGTACGAGCCGTCTGGTGGCTCCTCTCCGACTTTCGTCCCCGACAGCCATTTGAACAGGAAGATGACGCCGTAGATAGGACTAAGAGCTTATCATTAGAGACTTTCCGTCTGGAGGAGCAATGGTCATCTTTACCCCAGCTGCTTGAGATAGTCGGCGTCTAGAGCGAACAACTCCTCGAACTGGACGTTTCTGGTTCCCAGACCTTCAAGCAGATAGGTGAAAACGCCCTAAACCAAACGCCAATTAGAAATGCAGGCTCTGTCACCGTGGGACGGGGGGAGACGAACCGCGTCCGATTCGATCGTATTCCATCCACCGGACATGATGTTGGTGTTTTGAGGATGTTTGTCGCATTGGTGGAGAGAACCTCAATTGGACCTTGATGCAAGGCTGTCGCTGTCTCCACAATGCACGTGAGATGTCATTGCGCATACTATGTAAACTGCCACTGGCACTTCCGATTTCCGAATCTGGCAAAACGGGATGGGTACGGATCGAGTGGGAAACTTCCAGACTGCTGGACAACACTCTGTCCAGACGGCTGGTTGTCACTCTGATTTAGGAGAGGGCTACTAGTGGGAGGTATCTACAAGAACGAGGTGAAACAAAAAGCCCGGTGTCTATATTCTGTCCCACGCTGGGTATCTGGCGACATAATTCCATATCCATCTCCAATCCCGTCCTTCGCCCAGCGCCGCAAATGAATATGCAGCATGAACTTTGACTCCTTAGATGCCATAATGCAGTGGATGTGATTCTACACAATGACGCTTCCGGCCGTAGACGTAGGCATCCTTCTGTCCCAAAACCAAGAACGTATAGTTACAAGACGTGACCTACACGGAGAGGGACAAGAGAGTCGGTCGTCGTGGAGGAGTATGAGCGTGGGTGAGAATGGGGTGATAGTGGTCGTGAGTCGTGAGGTCGTAATATTATCTGAGAGTCCATCATCACCATCAGATTGAGCCGCATGTGCGTGCGTGTTACTGCATCGTGAAAGGGGACATCGCCAGCGAATTGATCGCTTCATGAACCTTTATCAGGTTGGCCCTTCCATGCATTTGTGCTGGTTATATGCTGCTGCTTCCTACCATATCTCAGCCTGTATTCTACGTCCAGATTGATGCTACTGGAGGAGCCACGAACGTTGAGTAGCCGTAAGGGGCCGAGTTGAAATTGAAATTAGATCCCGGCTCCTCCTCTTGCTTGAAAGTCGGTAAACGCACATGCGGCGAGGTCTGGGGTGTCGAGTACGTGCTTCCTACACTGCTGTACCCGAAGATTTCCACCCCGGATGATCGCGGTACTTCTAAAAATGGGGAGCGAGGTACCGTGCCGGATAGCGTGGTGGATAACGTGGTCGGTGGGCTGTTGCGCAAGGGTGACGGAGCAAAGGCCGGGCTCATGCTTTGGTTGTATCCGTATTCTGCGATGTGAGCTCCCAGATCAAGGTTGAGGGTTTCAAGTCCGTAGGGTGGCTGTGACACCCGAACTGTGGGCGACTGAACTTGATTCCAACTTCGTCGCGCTTTGTAAGTCGCCAGAGTCTCTCGAGGGAACTCCATCATGGTTGCCGCTGCCTGAGTCATTGACGAGAAGCTGTCTGACGATTGAACGGTGTTGACTACTTTGACGAGCTCTTCCAGTGGCAGCAGGGCCAGACTGCCTAGGAATGGGCCACCAATGTGTGAAAACAACGGCTCCAGCGTGAGAGCCACAGCATAAAAATGAGAGAGAACCAGAAGAGTGAAAATGTCGCCTTTCCGAGAGGATAGCAGGGTGACAGGCACCCAAAAGAGCCACTTGCGTAGTGCGTAAAGTTGTCTAAACTGGTCCTCGGACGTAGGGGGAGCATCTGAGTTTATCAACCGCTGGATATAACCGCTGAGCTGGTCGATCCACCGCGATTCTTGTTCGCAGGTGGTAAGATATGGTTGCAACCGTTGTAAGATATCTTGAAGGCGCGACAATGTGCTGAGCTGGTCTTGACGAGTCTCTGTGCTAACGAAACTGCTGTCGTTGGCAAACGTGTGGCGTGATGACGTGCTGAGCTGGTTAAAAAGATCTGAAAGGGTCGATTCGCTGCGCCAGTTCCGCATAGCGTTCAATATCTGGGGCGTTGTTAGTATGCCAGCGCAGCTGAAAAATCTCAGCCTCACTCACGGTTTTGGTGCCCGTCATCAATGAGGCCCAGCCGCGCCTGCGGTGTTTGTCAGCCCAGAACAGGGGAAGGGAAAAGGCGCGCCCAACTTACCAGTCTGTCGACTGCCAACTGAGGAGAAGCGACGCAGCGAGAGCCGCATCGGCATTGCTTTTGGAGAAGGACCCAATTGTCTCGTGAAGACCCGTCATCGCAATGCCGCCGTGATGGTAGGCAATGTTTCGCGTCTCGGCAGACTGAGTTATCCAGGCCAGATGGTTCGCCGAGAAAGAAAGGACTGCGTGCATCACGAACGAATGCGTGGCAGCAATACTTAGGAATCTGTCAGATGTTAACTAGGTTGAGCGTTGGACCACCGTCGTGCGGAGGCTGCTTACTTTGGCATCATCTCGGTCCAGATGGTGAGCTGAGAGGTTCTACTCGATTGCATCTCGTAGCAGACTGAAGCAACATGATGAACCAACCGCAGCTCCGTCTTCGAGAGGGTCTGCCACTGGGGCTGTGGGAAAACTTGAAGATCAGGGAACGGAAATTGACCAGTCTGACGCCAGAGCTCGACACTTCTATCGATCTCAGACGTCCAAAGCAGATTGGGCTGTCCAGAGAGCCGCAAAGGATCGTCGCCAGGCGTTGGACTATCCATGTAATCACAGCGGACTTGATGTTTTGTACAGTTTCGACTAAGCAACGGTTAGCAGCGTCGCTCGAAAACCTCAGCACAAACACTTGCCATTGAGGGAAAGTCTCGTCGCATCGAATGTGTCTCCTTTTGCAGGTCTTGCAACCCTTTCGGGATTTGGTATGGCTACGAGGATGATAATCAGTATCCAAAGAACAGCTTGAAAGGGAGGCAGGGTGCCGAGCGCACCTTCGTCGCGACGGTCCTCCTCCTGGTCCCGCCATTTAGTGTTTCTTTGGGATGGAGAAAGCTTGGGAAGAGCGCGATATGTTGAGGCTCAAGACGGAGGATTGGAGTCTTTAATCGGGAGCGAGGGAGGCAGTAAGGTTGGAGCACCTTGCTGTAGGCTTAAGTGGGGGGTGTCGATATGGAAATGCCGTTCCATATGGCACATTGGGGAGGCACAGACGGAGATGATGAAGTAGAGTGGTGAGTGTTCGGAGTAGTGGTAAACCAGATCTGCGCTTGCCGTGAGTTTGGCTCTGGGAGAGACCCAAACTTACGGGCGTGATGGTAAAAGTGGGTGGAAGGGTTAGCGATGGGGAGGTTTAGGAGTGGTGCAGGGTGAAGTGAAATAATGCACACTGGCAGTCAAAACGAGGCTGTGAGCTTGTGAATTTTGCTTTGGAGAAATGAGAGTCGGCAGGCCAGGGTCAAGCTGCAAACAAAGAGCCCGGATTCGGATCCAGGAATAGAAAAGGACGCTATGGCTGTTCAGAGCTAGCCGGTCGACGGGAGTTGAGGTAGGGTAGTTCTACCTAGGTAAGGTAGGTGAGGTAGTCCTAGGACCTCTGCGCGCATCTCATTCTCGACCGTGGAGTGTGGAAACATCTCACGCTCTCGCATGACATAGCCTCAGTGCAACGAACCCAAGCCGCACGCTTTGGGCTACATGTGCCTTGGTTGGCTGAAGAATCGACAGGAGTACGGAGTACGGAGTACAAGCTACCCATCCCATCTGCCATGTCTGCTAGCTGAATCCCTCTCCACCCGTCGAACAAGCCGGATCCCTCTCCACCCGTCGAACAAGCTGGATCCCTCTCCGCCCGGCCGTCCAGTCTTCCTCTTCTTCCTCGCCTCTACCGAGACTCGAGAGTACCTGGCGGATGTTGTACTGTGGTAGGGTGGAAGAGGCCAGGGATGCTACGTCTTCCCAATCGAGGGACAACCGTTTCGAATCCGCCCCGGTCGGCGCTCTGCGCTGCATACCCGCCGTCTGAACCGTGCTACTCCTGTCAACCCTCTCCAACGGCTCGCCAAGCAGCAGGGGCAGAAGGAGTCCTGAAAGGACTGAAAGGAAGCCACCGTTGCTCTGTTTGCAAAGGCGGGGAACAATTCATGAGAGGGAGATTGGGTGGTATGGCCTCCTGCAAGCCATTGCCGACCCCGCCACAATCATCATGACTTATTAGTTTGGCGGCATTATTATTGGATCGGGGAGGTGAGCAGGCAGGTACTGTGTAGGTAGGCAGGCAGGCAGGCAGGCAGGCAGGCAGGCAGGCAGACAGGCAGGCAGGTAGGTAGGTAGGGGTGGCGGTCCCATTCGACTCAGGAGTCAGGATGGACACCTCACAAAGCCAGTTCCGCCGGCAAGAATAGAACAGAATCGCCATACACGTCGCCTCTGCCGACTCGCTGTGACATGATGTTGCTCTGCTGGTGGGGACTGATAGCAGATGGTAGGTACCTACTTTAACATGGCACGGATTGCGGAGTAGCAGATGGCAACTAGAGAGTAAGCCGGCGACCGCCGTCGTGTGGTAGGCTGTTGGCACATCCGTTTGGCCGTGCCTGTGTCTGTGCCTGTGCGTGCTTTCCTGTGTCCAAGTACTCCGTCCACAGTAGTGTGTGTCCTCCTTCCTCCTTCCTCCGATCCGATGTGCGATGGAGGGTGTGGGTGTGGGTGTGGGTGTGGGTGTGGATGTGGTCAAAAGGCAGCACGGACGGCCACTCTCTATTTTTGGCGGCCATGCCCTGCATCTTGGCAGATGTCCATTTCTTTTTTAGCGAAACCTTTGACCATACACTTCCCAGGCGCACGAGTCACCAGACTTTCCTGGGCCAGCAGCTCTTTTACTCCGCACAGTATGAGCTGGCCCCGTTGCTGATGCAGAACTTCGCCAACCCCTGACGGTTGGAAACGCTGGATTGGACTCTGGAGCATCTGTAGAGAAGATCGCCCAAGGTTCCATGTATCTATCCAGCACGTCTGATCCAATGTCCTTGGGTACGTTCCTGTCAGAATCTCACACTCGGTAGTCTACACAGTAGGCAGCGATTGCATCGCGCTTGTCATCCTTGCGACTGGTTGCCCCTCGTGGGATTCGAAGCGAAGCCACAGAACGGCCCTTGAAGAAGGGGAATTGTTCCGAGCCCCTGGCCGGCAGTCGAGTGGTTTTGGCTTCAGATGGGCGCCGCTCCTCGGCCACACCTGCAGAGGTCGACCAAAACCGTCTTGCAGGTGGAATGTGCAAAGGTGGCGGGCAACGCTGGGCAGGGGAGCGTGACCATGAAGAATGGGACTTTGTACACAGAACACAGTCCTAGGCTTGACCAGCAGCGGATGAGGAGCTGCTGCGATTGATGGAAAATTCCAATGCCCTTGCAGCCCTTTACACAGTACTGTGGTAGACTTGGACTGTATAAGGCTGAATGGTGGATCGATCAGTTCCCACTGCATGACGTCGGGTCTGGAGTTTGACCCTCACACGGAATACCTACCAAGAGATGATGGCGCTGACTGACATCAACCCGCGGCCTGATAATCGAGGGGCGGAACAGACGGGGCGGAGCAATGGCCTGTCGTCTATATTTAGGCCGTTATCATTCAAGCAAGCGATTCAGTTGGTTCCAGCAAGACTTCAGGTGCAAAGCGTGCAGTAATATAAAGTCACACGGGCAAAGTGTGCGAACTGCAGTGCGCATCAGTGCCTGCCATTCACCATCGTCCATCGATCTTCATGCTCGTCGGCAGATTGGCCGATGGTCTACGTGGTAGCCTGGTAACCTGGCAGCACCGTGTGCAAACCTGGTAGGAGCAGCAAGGATTCGATATTCCATGGACGTTCCAGAAGAATTGTGTGTCCACGATGCTTATCGCCCGATTGGCTGGCTGATAAGGAGAGAAACTGCTGGCAATGGTTAGAGCGTTTCTGCAGGTCCACGTCGCTGTGTGTAATCTATATCCTGTGTATATCAAGGCCCAGGCAGGCTCAAAAATACCGCACCTTCTATGTGATTGGTCGCTGGACACTGCAAGCGGCGCTGCCTTGTGCATCCTGAAACGCGAGGCAGATTCAGCTTATCGATGCATGGGAGAGGGGAGGATCAGGCTGAATTCCTCTGCCACAGGACATAGTCCGTACTGTGACACAGGACATAGTACTATAGCACTATAGTACATATGTGGGGCACTGTGTTTGTTGATCTGGTCCTTCCGCCTCGATCTCTGTTCTCGGAACGGCTTCCTGGAGTCCTTATCCACAGTACGGAGTACTATGTACCTAGATTCCACGTTTCCTTCACGTTTCCTTCACGTTTCCTATTCCGGGCGCGAAACGCTCTGAACGCCGGGGCACGTGTTGGCAAACTTACTTAGTATACTGTGGCACGGGCACCGAGTAGCCCCGTCCCCGTCAGTCCCAGCCACTAGTATACGGTGTACTATGTACTGTCAGCCACTAGCGCTCCGTACTATAGTACACAGTACACAGGAGTCACGCTACTCCTAGTACACAGTATCCACCATGACAGCACTGTGCCTGTGTAGTATAAATAGCCATGGGCCTGGCTGGCGGGCCGCCCTCATGGATGATGATAATTACCTATCTGTCGTAGTAGTACGCAGTACGCAGCACAGTGGTCGCTTCCGCCACAGTACTCCGTACACAGCAGTCGCTTCCGCCATAGCACACTGTAGTGAGTACTAGGTAGTCGCTTCCATAGTGCTCACGCTACTGTTCAAGTTCCGACGGGTGCCTACCAGTCCAGCGTCCCCCTGCTAATCAGGACAGAAGGACACAGAATTCATCGACAACTATCAAACTCATCATGATAACCATCCTGATCTCGTCTCCTCAATCCTATCCGACCACCTCGTCCAATCCCTCACTCGAAATCCCTCTCCTCAATCCTATCCGACGACCTCGTCCACGGATCCCTCACTCGAAATCCCTCTCCCCACTCCTCTCTTCCAATTTCCCACACATCCCATCACAATACCCCAACAACACCTCCCCCCACAGATCCCTCCTCCGATAAGCCGCAACATCATCGGGCCAAGCCCTGACCTCCCTTCTCAACCCATCCAATTCTTTCGGACAGAGCGAGGTGAGCCTCTCCATCCTCGTCCTAACCGTAAAAGCAATAGCACCCGTCCGTTCTAAACGAGTGAAAGTTTGTCGTTCCCTCCGAATGGCAATCCAGTCTTGACCCAGCTGCCCTTCACTCGCATTCGGAACAGCAAACATGGCATTAGGCGTTTGCACAAATAAAGCGCTCTTTGAAAGGACATTTATACCTGGTTCGAGTATTTGTACGAAATAGGCTGATCGTTCTTTGAAGTCGTAAGTGCTGAGTCCGCTAGTATCGGGAGAGGATGATGGAGCGTGGAGACGGGAAAGGTATTTTTCGACGCTGGGACCGAGTTTGGTGGACCATTGGGGGACAAGGGCGTGGAGTTGGGTTATTGTGCTGCCTATTCTTTCGCGGAGGATCCAGGCTGCAGGGAAAAGGGTTGCTGATGCTACTCTATTACCATATTTCAGTTAGTGTAACTAGTAATTGGCTGAAGAAAGGGGTCGGGAATGACGAGGAATGGAACACAGGTTTGATATGTACATACAATTTATGCTCGCCTCCTCTCGGATCAAGCATCAAGATATTGAAGTCCTCTTGTGTCAATCTAGCGCAGATTTCAAGTGGGCTGAAACGAGTGTCCAACGGACTTGTGTAGAAATACTCCCCCGTGGCTAGATTATGGATAGCCCATTCACCGGTTCCACGCGTCCTCTCCTTGAGTTGGAAGTGTTTGGGGTACTTCTCAACCAGATAACTGCTAACTTTGTAGAAGAGCTCCTCGCAGGCTTTCTCGCTCCCTTTCGATATTTGTACTGTCTCATTTGGATGAGTGTCCAGTATTTGGGTCCGAATCTTATGGTACTTGGGGTACTGATGATCCAACGTCAACCAATTGTTGGCATCCAGAGTCTTGAGTCCCATAGTACGTGCAAATTTTCCAGTCGTCGAGAATTCAGGTTGTGGATATGGCTCATGCTCAGCAAAAGAAGGACGGCGCGTCGATTCGTCCCTATTCCGCGGAAGAGCTGGCGGCGAATCCGATATTCCCAGACCAACTCGCGGGTCGGATTTGGCACGAGATCTTCCTAATGATGCGGATTCGACTGGATACAACCGGACATCGGATCTACTACGTCTTCGAGACATGGAAGAAGATTTGTGGAGATCGGGTCGGATTCTGGAAAAGTCAACTTCAGGTGTTGCGTGAGTGCGGGGATTGATGTATGATCGTCGGACGTTGGTACGGTTGTCCATTTCCGACGTTGGACTTGGACTATCGGGAACTGGAAGTGAAGTTAGCTACCGAGTCTTTTGCTCGAGATAAGAAGCTCAAAATGATATTGGTGGTGACAAATTGGGGCCATCCATATATCCTCAATCGTCAGATTCTCTGCTGGTCCGTCGATAACAGTGCGACGCTGAAGACTATGTCCTCCGACTCGCTATGAATCTTCCAGCGTCGACTTGCATTTGCGGGAGTATAGGACAAGAAGGCGGTCCACTTACTTAGATCACTCAAATTAAAACTGGACCGTCGCTCTTTCGAAACCCGTTCCTCGCCTCCAAGAACGGTTGTATCGCAATCCTCCCAATTGGCCGGAAGCGCACCGACCACTTCTCTGCCAGCTTCATTACCTCTCGCGCGGCCTGAAGAATTGAGCTCTTCAAGCGGGACATCTGTCGTGGCATCACTCCCATTTCCCTGCTCTTGCGCCTTCTTCTGCTTCATTGCCTTCCAAGCCCGACGCTCTTTTTGCCATTGCAAGTACAGCCAGCCATAGCCGATGAAGAAGTACACGATCAGTACTACACCAAAAATGCAACTTAGAATCAAGGGAAAGAGAGTTGCTGGGTTGTATTTCCCTTCGCCCGGAGATTTTTTGGTCATGGCGGTGGAGTTGTTCGGCATCTTCTTTGTGGTGTGGTTTGTGGTACGGCGCGTAAGTGAGCGCAGTCCTGAAAGGTACTGAACGTGGTGTATAATATGTGAAGGCCAGAAGTGAAGCTATCAGTGTTTGTCTTGTGATTTAGTGACGCGTTCTTGTGCTGTAGACACGCGGCGCGCGTGGAGTGTTGTTTGACATCTGAGCTGTCAATCGAGTGAGCGTGTTCACAATTCCCAACTCTTGGGTTTACCTTTTAAGAACCTGTCATTGGGCAGCGTTTGAGGCAGGTTCTTGATGGTACTCTCTCCGTAACCTTCTCCGGTGTTGCACAGCATTGGAGTGTTGACTTCATTTCTTCGGGTCGTCCCAACAGAAACAGCGACATTGGAAAATACCCAAAACCCCCAAAATTCAGCCGTTCTTGCATCTACGGAGTTGGCAGCCTAAGCTCTTGTTGACAGCGATGATCAGATATCATCAATATAGTTACGTTTCTAACAAATTACTTAACGTGTGGCGCAGCTAGTGGACAACAGCTTGGATTAAAAAGGAGCTTGGATTTTTGAGTGCTGAAGTGCTATATTAAAGGTGATCAGCTCTTGACTACTCTGCATACAGTGACGACCCACCAGCCTTCGGTTGAAGCCAATGCAGAAATCCACTGCCTTCCACGGTCGTGGTCCCTTTTCAGGAATCATAATTGTGCATTTCTAAAATCGTGAGGCCATGAAGCGATCGGGGGCGTCCAGTTTTGGCACTCAAGTCACCCAACCCCGATGTGATGTTCTTATATTTCTAGCAAGTTGACTTTTTAAGCTATCAGCTTTTGCTGCCATCTACCACCGCGCCGTTCGTCTCATTTTTGATGCGTCAACAAGGGGAGCTGAACTTTTCCTAAATCTTCGATTCTCTTCGGCTTTTTCTTTTCTTCTGAACTCATGGGCATATTCGAGTCCACGGCATCGAGCCTTTCTTCTGAAATGGTGGGCAAGTCCCAGTTCATGGTCTCAACGCTTTTTTCCATTTGCAGTCCACGAAATCTTTCCTCGTATTCCTCTGAATTCTGGCTGGAGATAGGGGAGCCCCCGAGAAAATCGTCGTAGTCGACATACTCGCCACCAAGATTTCGGACTTTGAAGTGGAGGTAGTATGCTGTCTGTCGAAGTTGAGCCTCGCAATCTGGACAGAGTCTGTGATTTTGGTTGGTAACATCTTCGTTCTGCGTACAGCAGTAGCGTTTTGGGTCGTAGTAGATGCAGGAAGAGGTATCTGTATGTTCATATTTTCGATGCCCGCACTGAAGATATTGAGTCGACTTCCGGGTGCACATTTCGAGTTGGTACATTTGCTGCTGTCGAGAGGGATGAAGGTTGGCGAAGGAGGAGAAAGGATGATTGTTTTGGGCAGGAGAGTTTTATGTATCTGGAGCGCTCGCTGTGAGTCAATGTGTGGTGCGGGAAAGATTAGTACCTTGCGGATCGAAGTTTGGTTCGTGTTCAATGCCTAAAACCACTGCAGAAAAGTCAAACATGGGTCATGCATCACGATGGCAATCTTTCGAAACTGATAGAAGCCCGACCGACAAAGAAAGATGGAAGCAGATATCCATTGTCCGGGTCGAGCAACGTTAGGGGCAAACTACCAACATTGTTGACTGATGAGTCACCTGGAGTACAAGTGTCGTGGGTCCAGAGGTTGTGAGAAAGATGAAACAGGAAGAGTCAAGATGCGAAGAGAATGATGAACAATGGATTGAATGGAGAGAGAGAAAAGTTCCGGTTCCTTGGAGTGGTAGTACAGCCCGAGATATGATTTATCAGGTCTGCACCAGCAGCGATATTGTCCATCTGGAACCCAGAACGGAGTGGGCAGACTGTGTTTGGGTATGAGAAAGGTAGGCCGTGGTAGCCACTGGAGATGTATAGGCCATGATAGCCGCTGGGGATGTATAGGCCATGATAGCCGCTGGAGATGTATAGGCCATGATAGCCGCTGGAGATGTACTGTGTATAGGTCATGATAGCCACTGGCTTGGTGTTGAATGCGGTTGTTCTTGCCGCCTGATAAGTTTCTAATAATTGACATGGCCATGACCTCGGACCCCTGCACCTAGTAGGTAGTTTGTGAAAAGAACACGTTGGAACAACAACACAGAGCGAAGCTGAAGGAATGCCGAGCTGTGTCGAAGCCAGATCAACCTCTAACCGAATCAAATATTCCAATAGAAAAAGACCTGGTCCTCCTCACACTCTCCGCCGACAACTAACAATAATACTTCCATCGTTGCCTGCCCAAATTCGCTGCAGTTCGCCAACAGCGCGAGCTTCAATCGCCAACCATGTCACAGTCCACCGACTACACCTATGATGCCCAGGTATGTGTTCTCGCCCACGCAGTCCAAAGACACCGACTAACTGTCTGCTCAGGGACAATTCTTCCCTTATTTCGTCCTTACCATAACCTCTCTCGTTACCATTCCCTGTACAATCTCATGGCTGCGGAAGTCAAAAGATCTCGAGGATACCGCTCCTAGAATACGTTCCGACTACCAGCCCGAGCATGCCGACATCATCGCAAAACTCAAGGCGAAGCAGAAGCGGAAGGAGCGCAAGATCAAGCGCGCCATCGTCAGCATTGTTGGATGGCTCGTTATTGCCTTCATGGTCTACTTGATCATTGTCACTGCACGCACAATCACAAAGATATGGGATCCATATGATGTCCTTGGTGTTTCGAGGGTAGGTCCATGTGAACATAGACCGAGCACAAGCGACTAACAATACTGCAGTCTGCGACCGAGAAACAGATCAAGTCCTTCTATCGCAAGCTCTCCCTCACAGAACACCCTGATAAGCGACGGCCGGATCCTGCTAGAAATGAGACCACCGAGACAGTCAATGAGAACTGGGTCGAGATTACAAAGGCATTTAAGGCTCTCACAGACGAAGAAGTTCGACGGAATTTCCTCGAGTTTGGACATCCGGATGGAAAGCAAAGTTTCAGCATTGGAATCGCCCTTCCCATGTTCATAATTACAGACGGTAATGGCAAATACGTTCTTCTCGGCTACATCGGCCTCCTAGCAGTCGTCCTGCCATACTATGTCGGAAAGTGGTGGTATGGGTCGCAAAAGACTACAAAGGAAGGAATTCTGGTCAACAGTGCTGGAACCCTCTTTCAGGCGTTCAAGGAAGATATTGACGCTGCCGGCATCATTACGGCTGTTAGTGGGGGCGAGGAGTACAACGAGCTGCTCGTAGGCGAGAAAGCGGGCTCTGGTCTTTCCAAAATCGAACAGAGGGTGCTTGCGCCAGGAGACTTGACACCGCTCGCTGCTGGCCTTAGCGTCAAAGCTCGCCAGCAATTGCAGGACATGGACGAAGGTTCGCGCAGAAAAGCCCTCGCTCTCATTTGGGCACATCTTGGAAACATCGAACTGGACACCGAGGATCTTAACACTGGTAAGTGTAGTCTTTCCAATCGAGCTCCATACTGATTAGAATCTAGAAAAATTCGAGTCTGCTGTCATCGCCCACAAGCTCAATGAAGCCTTCACCGTCATTGCACTCCACTTTGGAGCCACCGCACCCGTTCTCGCCTCCTACAATCTTTCGCAGTGTCTTATTCAGGCAATTCCACCGGGATCATCGCCACTATTACAACTACCCCATTTCACACCCAAGATCGTCGAAGCTATCGAGGGTGAAGGTGCACGCAAACACTGGTCAGTACAACAATTCATGGCACTACCAGCCTCGATACGAAAAAGCAAAGTCGTAGGTGCGGGCCATATGACTGGCGAGCAATACCAGAGGGCAGCCGTAATCGCGCAACAACTCCCATACCTCAAGGTTGAAAAGACGTTCTTCAAGGTCCATGGCGAGAAATTCGTCACACCAAACTCGCTGGTTCAGTTCGTCGTAAAAGCTCGTGTCATTCCACCAGGCTCAGTCAATGTTCCAGCCATCACCGACAAGGATCTCGAGGACATTGAGAACCTCGATGCGCGTGGCAACGCCGTTGATGATGAGAACCGTGTCGCACCGCCGTTAGCTCACTCTCCTTTCTTTGCACGTGATCACTCTCCCAGATGGCACATTTTCCTTGCCGACAGCAAGCAGGGCAAAATTGCTGTCCCTCCTTTTACGTTCTCGACCTTTGACAAACCGCTGTTCACTGAAGATGGTACGCCGACGTACAGCGTGCAGACATTGAAGATGCAATTTGGCGCACCTCCACAGGCTGGTAAATATACTTTCCAGATGAATCTGGTCTGCGACAGCTATCTAGGACTCGACTCCCAGATGCACGTCACCATGGAAGTTGAAGAGGCTTCCAAAGCGGAAGCAATGGTGGACGACGGTGAGATCAGTGAACCCGACGAGGGTTAGTATATCCTGTCTTTTTTCCATCAGCTCAAACTAACCGCTACTAGATACGATAGCTGGCCAAATGGCACAACTTCGCGGTGGCACCGTCAAGAGGGCACAGGACTCGGATGACGAAAGTGATGGCAGTAACACCGAGGGCGAGGACGCTGGCGATGATGACACGAGTGAGACGGACACTGACACGGACGACGAATAGAGACATTCTCTTGCTACTCTAGTGTTGGTTGCTTGCATTGGGAGGCGTTCATCCTTGTTTGTGTAGCATTATATCACATGTCCATGATGGCCATATGGGTTGGCTTGTATATTATGGTTTGGGCATGAAGTTCAGATATGGTGTTAACCTTTGGCGCCTGACGTTCTGAAGTAGAAATTATGCTCATGCTTGTTCACTCGTAGTCAATCCATCGCCTAGTGCTGACGCCCGAGAAGACTGTCGGGATATTTTTTTGTATGAGGCTGAGGTGGGAGGTGTAATTTGGGATGAGATCTGGTTTGAGGTATCGTTTGCGTGGTGGGTATGTTGGATACGGTGGTTATGCTGGTGTTGGAGATGTCTTGCATGGCATGCGATGTGCTCCTACTAACAGAAGATGGGAGTTGTTGAATCGATCGGAGTCTCCGAGTCGTAGGGGTCTGTGAGACGTGATCACGTGATGCTCTTTTGCCGTCGCCAAGAGCCCTAAACCGCAGCCAAAGTCACGTGCCACAGTAGGGGTTAGTCCAGCCCCCCCACTTGGCATCAACCTACCAACTCTTCTCCTTCACCGAATTCCATCTTTGATGGCTTCACCAAGGCAATCTTTCCTGTGGCTCGTCCTCGTTGCTGACAAGCTGAGAGTCATCTGTACGCCGTGGAAATGCACAAACGTTACTCCCAAGTGTTTTGACCGCTTGATGCTTCAGCCCCCTCGTAATCCATCGAATGAGACTTCAGCCATGCATCCCAATATGGTTGTGCACATGCACTCAGCCGACTACAATGACCCTCAGCCCTACCACCATTGGGTCTGAAGACACATTGGGCTGATCCGGTTCAGCTACGCCTGCAGGCCAACATGTCGCTGATGGGTACCCCCGTGGCTATAGGCCCGTTTTCTCCAGGCTATGAGAGACTTGTTGCCTCATGCTTCTACTTCATCGATATTTCCATGTGCTTGGAACCACATCACCAAGCCCTCGACTTCAGTGTGCCATCATCGCCTCTCGATCATACAGTACCAAGATGGATGCATCTCCGGATATGGAGAGACGACCAAGAAAGATTGTTGTAGCTTGCGATGGTGAAATTAGTCATCTCATTCTTTGGCGCAAAGACTAATCGATACCAGGCACTTGGATGGTCAGCGATAATTGCAGGATCCCAGACTCTTGCCGAGACTAATACATCATATCGTTAGAACAGCGATCTAGGTTGGACGAAAGCTAGCCTGTGGGAACGTCTCACCAAAGGTGTAAAAGGTCATCCCGTCGACCCGTCGAATGTCACGCGAATTTGCCGGGCAATGCGCCCAGAAGATGATGAGGGCCATCCCCAGATCATCTACTATCAGAACGGTTTAGGAAGCAGTTGGTCCATTGTTGACAAGTTCTTAGGAGGTGGTCTCGCAATGGGCTTGAGTGACAATATCCGCGCCGCCTACGCATTTCTGGTCAATAATTACATGGAAGACGACCTGATATACTTCGTTGGATATTCCAGAGGCGCTTTCACGGCCAGGAGTACTGCAGGTATGGTCGCAAAATTTGGGATCCTGGATAAATCAGCCATGCGATGTTTCTATGAGATCTTCGAAGACTGGGAGGGTGCCGGTGAAAACTGTTATCTTCCAAAGGGTCCTCAGGCCTTACTTGATGCAAAGCTCATCGATCTAGAGGACTTCAATCTCTTCCAAAGTGAACTTCCGGCGGCCGATGCAGGGGACGGTCCAGACGCCTATCTTGACTATTACGCTCAGAGACTCCAGGATCTGAAGTTGACACGAGATGTCAAAATTGCGGCAATTGGAGTATTCGACACGGTTGGTTCGCTAGGTTTACCCGTTACACCCTGGCTTCAAAAAATAGGATTTGCGCCGACTCTCCGAAAATACCGTTTCTACGATACTACCATCTCCAACGATGTTCTCAACGCCTTCCAAGCCCTCGCTCTTGATGAGCATCGCAGCGCTTTTTCGCCGACACTATGGGAAAAGCCCAAGGGCAATATCACCAACCTGAAACAAGTCTGGTTTCCCGGCGTCCACTCTAACATTGGTGGAGGCGCTGCCGATACTGGCATAAGTGACATTACGTTGGCTTGGATGATGTCACAACTGGCTACGATTTCTACCAACAACCCCAAGACAAATATGATGAATATTGCCTTCACGATGGAACCACAAAACTATCTCCTGGGCGAAGTGAATGCGGACAAAGCTCAGTATCCCAAAGGGACGCCTCCGAGGGCCTGGGCTTGGGGCCTGGGAGACTTGATCAACTCCTTTGTGTTTCCAGCCAACATTATAGGAAAGCACACGAGGACGCCATTAAAATACCACAGAATCAGATATGACAACAGTAAACCAACGAATGATCCACTGGTCAATACAAACGAATACCTTCATGCCTCAGTCAGAGCACGTATGCTACTCGGCGGACAGAACTACGATCTGAAAACGCAATACTTTCCTGCCGCTTTGGGAGTGCCGAAGCGCGATACCAACCATAACCTGGTGAATACGTGGATGGCTCCCAAAGGAAATCGCAAGACCTGGATCCACCATGATACGGGCATGGAGGAAGATGAACTAGGAGTGGTTGAGAAAGAACTTGTGGACGAAGCGACTCTGAAAACGCTGTTTGATCACCAGTCCAAGAATGCTTTCGGACGACAAAGTGAAGAGTTCTCGTAAATATTGTTGGTTTTCATGGTGGTGAGTGCAGACGTTCCATCTAGTCGCTATTTTTGGATTGCGACCACACCTGGCTGACGAAGTTGGTATGCAGCATAGGATATTGCATTCCAAGGTTATATTCATCAGGGCTGACTGTTTTTCAGTGATGCTAATTTGTCCAAGTCCTGAAGTCGAATTCTTTGTTTCCTGGCGCTGACGGGGCATTCCGACAGTTTTCTCCGACATTTCAGCCAAATCTCTTGGTTCACTGTGTTTTCTTTGGCATAACAAATTTTCCTTGATCCCGATAAGAGATAGGATCTTAGGAGATTCAGGTTCGAAGCCTATAAAAAGCCATCCACGCGACAGGGCGTCCTCTACGCCACAAACCGGGAGCGAGCCGGCTTTGGGCACCCACCTCGGCCAAAGAATCTCATTTTCACCTTCACAGCATTTCAGAATGTTCCTCTAAAATGCGACTCTATATTAATCACCCAGGGTTAATATTTGATATAGAGTGTTCAAGATCAAGATGTATCTCTATAACGCGACTGTTGATCAAGTGGTCAAGGACGATATTTTACATTCTAGTCAAGCAGAAGATGTTCACCTGGACTTAAGTGTTTGTCAATCAACATCTCACTTTCTACACATATTCATCCCTCATGACTCCTATTTACCCCGCTACCCCCACTACATCATAGGTAGGACGAAGTTTGTCAAAACACTCATATCTGCATGGCCGCTCTCAAAGCTCTGTACCCAAACATGGCTCAATCAACCAACAACCACTCTTTCCACAGCCTCACCACATCAGACATGAAACTTCTCACCAGGATTCTCTCGCATCAACCATCACCCGTACATCCATATGACTCGTCTACCCAATCCAAATACCGTGACTTGACCAAAAAAGACATCGAAAGGCTTCCTGTTCATCTCAGGAAGGAATCGGGCCAAGGGAAGAGCTTGTGCAAGATGCATGCTGGACTGAATTCGGGTGTCATCAACTCTATCTTCGGATGGATTCACAAGCAAGTCGATCTATCAGTGGGTTTGTTGACTGATCCTACCGGAGCAGAGGTCCCCATATCAGATGAAGTCATGGAGCCGTTTCTACGCCTTCTAAACATTCGATCAATGTGGACGCCTTTTTCCAGTAGTTTTTTTATGCGACGTCAAAACAAGCCAGACAAAAGATGGGCCCCTCAACAAGATGGATGTAAAGCATGTATGCTTGCACGGCTGGGTGGTGAAGAGGATATCATTACACCGCTTCGGGCCTCCATAGTCGCCAAACTCAGCGCCGAAGATAAACCAAAGAGTCGACGTCTTGTTTGGATGGCTGCTTTGATCCACGGATGCTTCATCGAGGAGGTTTTTCAGCGAATTATGGACAAATCAGAAAGCCTGGCAAGATCTCTAAGAACGGTTAATACGGAGGCTGCCTTCAAAAAGGCAAAATGTGCTGAATATTGGAACTCCACAGCCATTTCGCCTGAAGCCGGGCATACACAGGTCGCCTCTCGAAACATCAAAACCACAGGTCGAAGACCAGAAGCTGAGCACATTGCCGATGTTGCCAAAGAAATCAGTCCCATCACCGACGAGATGACACGAGTGGAGCGCCACGCACAGCAAGAATTTCGAGAGTGGCAAGCGCAGCAGCTTCAAGCTAGACAGAAAGAGAAGCGAAGATCTATCTCGCCTATCAATGAAATGGAGTCTCATTTGCCCCAAACTGTTTACAATCCCTTTGACCTCTCCACAACGAAAGCGTCGAACCTCTACACAATGCCGGCATTACCGAACCCTACGCTTGCATCCCCTTTTGCAGCGCCTTCGCCGCCGCCTCTGAAACCGAAAACATCGCACACCGGAAAACCGCACCCCTTCCATGCATCCAATAACCCTCTTACGATACCATCCTCGTCTCCTGAGAGGCCAAGAACTTCTCACGCGGCCGAACCTCGACGTGCGCCTCCTCCACTGCCTGCATCGTCTCGTGAGTCGCGGGTACCATCCTTGTTAATACGACGAAAGACAGCCAAGCCTTCATTTACCGAGCCTTCCTCCAATACAGCACCGTCGCCACCTCCAAAAGACATGAGTACGGATCTCCCACAGCATATAGACACACTGTACCATGCCTCGCATCCAATTCAATCTCCACCACCCGTACCACCCAAAAGCTCGCCGCCAAAACATACCTTACTACCCCGCCTCAATACCAATATGCAAGAAGTTCCTAGACCACACCACCTCATTCCAACAGCTCAGAACGAGCGAGATAGCAGCGTCTACCCACAAAGTTTGCGCTCAAATTCGTCGCCACAACTCAATGGTCAATTGAGTCCACCTAGTGTGAGAGGGATCATTCTTGATAACACCGAGGCCATGAGGAATAGTATGCACAGAAGCACTATGCGTAGGCATTACGAAATGCAACGCAACAGTCCCGACTCAGCGAGCACAATCACACCAATCGAGAGTTCCTGGGGACCTGCCTCTCATATTACGCCATTGCCGACACCCGATTCTGCTGAGGAATATAGACAGCTTATCTCTGGGCAGGAGACAAAAGATCTCACGCCGACGTCACCGGTCAGGTTTCTGAATATCAATTCTGCTGAGAGGGGGAGGGGCAGGTGGAGATCGAAGAATAGTCTTGACAGCGTAGACGAAGGGAATGAGACGCTCTCACCGACTGAAGAGAACAAAGAGAAGGCTCATAGGAAATTGGACAGTCGGAGTAAATTTCGGCCGTTGAGTCCAAGTCATATGAGGCGACAGTTTGATCCTTCTGTGAAGGAGTTAAGTTTGCAGGGTACGTTTGGACCAACGAAGTTGGTGGATGGATATATGATTGAGACGGTGGCCGGTAAAAATGGACATGCTGGGGGATTTGGAAGTCAAGAGAAGGAATTCGGACCTATGAGGGCTAGGTTTCGACCCCATGTTAGCCCGGTTGACGATGGAGAGTATCGAAATTTGATTGAGGGGCAGGGGAAGGAGATGGAAGTTTAGTGAAAGAGCTGTGGAGAGGGAAAGTATGGATAGTGTTCAGAAGTTGTACAAAGACGAAGAGTTCTATCATGTTGGCGGATTTGTGGAAAAGTCTGGAGGAAGATCTGGTTCTTCGGTTGGTGATCCGGACTTTCAAGTTCTGCCCTGTTTATATTTTGGTTTGTGTTGATTTGGGGGTTTTAACGGACATTCGCTACAGCTTTTCTTTTGATTTACCTCTAACGATCTCTATATATATTATCGACAATGGAATGCACCTTACCAGTGTCAAGTCTCCTCTTCCTTTGTTTTCAATTGCTCAATCCACAGTTTGAAGCATTTGATACTGATGAGCAAGCAGGCGAGAGGGTTCGACTCGCGACGAGGTTTGAGTCGACAACGAGTCGCGAAACAGTCGAACCCAATTTGCTCCCAAGAAGCATCTGATTTATGAGATATGCTAGATGTTCACCCACGTATCTACCTCCTTCCTTGCCTTTCCTTGCGAACTCAGCCGGATGATCCCCCATGCAGCTATACACTGAAGCCAAGACCTTGTCCAAAGATAGACGTTTCGTGACTATCTCATACCCTACTTCGAACACGAGAGACGTTCGAACTGGCGCGTTTCAAGGGGAAATACGGGTAGACTTGGATGTTGTGATTCTCACACAGAATGATACATTTGGGCCCTAGAGCGCAACGAAGCCCGATTGGAAAGGATACGAGGGAGCAGTCGCTTCTCGCTCCAGCTTCATCAGGTCATTTCTGCAAGGCTGAAACTCGCAGTTCTCTCCAGCTACTCCTTTTCCATCCAACTCATTCCTGTTCTCACGGTCTGGAGCCTCTTCAAGATTGGGACCCTGGGGATGGCTTGAATCCCGGCTTGGTAAATGTATCTCCTGTCCAACAATAGCCGGTGTTACTTACTAAAGCGGTAATAATTGTAGTTCATCACTTACGCAACGATCACCCTCAAACGAACCACAATTGCTTGAATCCCTGCCCGGAATGGACCTCCAGCCAGGAAGTGAGGGTACCGGTAGGGTAAAAGAGATGGCACTGTTGCTCAATCCTACGGTGCTAATCTGAGAGATACTATAAATCTCGATGTATGACCGTGATGATTACAACGAGCTCCATCTTTCTTTTCAATACACTCATCCACTCTTTTGAACACTGGTGGTTCATAGTCGCTCTTTATACACACTCTCTTTATACATCACTTGTTCGCAGCTGCAGCCAGTGACAAAGCCTACACTATGCGCTTCACCGCAGCTACCCTCACCTCGCTCTTCGCGTCCCTCGTCCTCGCAACGACGACACCGCCTTCCGGTGCACTCGTCGTAGGACCCGCCGCCAAATACAAGACGCTACAAGCAGCTGTCACAGCTGCCTCTTCGGGCGCAACCATCTTTATCCAACCCGGAATTTACAAAGAACAAGTTTATATCCCTTCCAACAAAACCAACCTTAAGATTGTCGGATACTCTGCCTCGGACAAGTCGTACGCAGGCAATAAGGTCACCATCACCCAGGGTCTTGCTCAAGACTCCAACGCGACTATGATAACTCCTGGTGGCACCATCTTACCAAAACTGAACAACGATGGCACCGGTACTTTACGCGCATACGGCGACGGATTGAAAGTGTATAATGTTAACCTTGTTAACACACGTGGAAAGGGCTCTCAGGCATTGGCATTGAGTGCTTATGGTAACGAGCTAGGCTTTTACGGCTGTCAGTTCATTGGATTCCAGGATACGGTAATGAGCCAGAAGGGTAACCACTTTATCGGGAACAGCTTAATTGCGGGAGCTACGGATTTCATCTTTGGACAATATGGCGTTCTTTGGGTCGAGAAGAGTACTATTCAATGTGTCAACGCCTCGGTGGGATACGTCACTGGTAAGCCGAACTCTCCATGCACCCCTTTTTACCAACAATACCTGTAGAGAAGAGAGATGCTAACAGCGTGAAACAGCAAACGGACGCCTCAACGATACCAACCCTTCCTACTACGTCATCAACAAATCCAAAGTCACCGGTACCAACAACGGTACATTCTACCTTGGTCGTCCATGGAGGGAATACGCCCGTGTTGTTTTCCAGCACACTAAACTCTCCGAAGTCATCAACCCTGCTGGATGGTCTGTTTGGACAAAGGGAAGCACTGTGGCTCCTACAGTTTCGTTTGCAGAGTACAAGAACACTGGTGCTGGGAGGTCGTTGGGAGGTCGTGCGAGCTTCTCCAAGCAACTGGATGGCAGTGTTGCTATCAAAACGCTGTTTTCTAGCACGAGCTGGATTGATGCAGCTTTCTTGTAGTTTCGTCTCATCGAATGGAATCGAGGTCAGTCGATATCTCAGTACCAATCTAATGGACTAAGGTCGGATACCTGTAATCTTTTGCTTCCTTGAGCAACTCCTACTGAACTCCACCTGTCCCTCTCCAGAGCGCATTTGACGATGAACGACTGTATAGCTTTACTTGTCCATTGGCCAGTAACGTGTCCCATGTGATTGCGATATACAGCTTCTGATATGGTCCATCTGTAGCAAAGGAAGGTATATACCGCTTCTTTGGATCTCTCCTCCGGCTAACTGTTGCCTTCTCTTGCCTTATTGGAGGTAATCAACCAAGACCGTTCGATTACAAAGCTTAGAGGCATAGTATTACATATATCATAAATCAGATGTTTCTTGCCAGTTGGGAGCGCGTTTAAACCTGACTCGTTGGTTCGTTCCTCATGACTCGTGGGTTCATGAGGTACGAATCAGACGAGTCAGGTTCGACTTATTCGACGAGCGACGAAGTACGAGTCGATAACGAGTCGAAAAAAAGTCGAACCTCAGCTCCGAAAGAAGGTCTGATTTATGGGATATCGGAAACGAGCAGATGGACTTACTCGCGAGCTATACTCAAGAAGTCGCTCAATAACTACCAGCCAATGATCACATTGGTCTCAATGGCATCCATACTCCCATTCCAGGAAAAGAAAGTCCAGGGGTATCATCGATCCAAGCCTCCCGCAACGCCGATCCCAGTACTAAAAACATTCATCTATTGAAGCCATACTCACCCCCCTCCTTCCCGCAAAAGTATCATCAAGCATGTCCGTCGTCTCCCCTTCCATTTCCAAAATCAACGCCTCCGTATCATCGATCGCCATATACGGTGTCGGCTTTTTCCCGGACAAGATATCATACAAAGAATCCTCACTATGATCCATCAAATCACTATTCTCTCCCTGCTCATCAACTTCATCCATGGGATCGCGACCCTCCGGCCATGCGAGCAGGAAATTATGTGAGTCGCTGAAGACAAGACTCGGCTTTTGCGTTGAGGTTGTTTGAAGCCATTTTGCTTCGGACTTGCTGCCTGGTGATTTTCTCATTGGCAGAGCGACGACACAGGGAACAGCAGAGATTGTGTTATAAAGATAGATCGTTGATTCATCGTGGCTGCATTGGATCAGGAGGATGGATGGGAGGGTGGGATGCCATATGAGTTTTTTAATGGGAGAGTGTTGTATGAGTACTGTGCTTGCCACGAGTTTCGTAAGATCCCATAGCCAGACTGTTGTTGGTGCTGAATCGTCTCGAGTTGCCACCATTGTGCCATCAGCATTGGAAGAGAGTATGGAGAGCCCAGTTTTGACGACCTGGTTGGCGGGAGCGGCTGGAGCGATTGGAGGAGCGACTGGCTGGGAGACTGTCTTGTAGGAGCGCTGTAGTGATGGCGAGAGTTCTTCTTGCCAGACTTCTGCTTCTGCTGCGAGTTGTATGATCGCTGTGTGGTCGAGGAACATGATTGGCGAGAACTGTGGAAGTTGGTCAGTCGTTCAACGAAGCAGAAAATCAGAACCTACTGTACGAGTACTCAGTAGAGTCACTCTCCTATCATGTCCTCCTATCGCAAGATGATCACTCCTTGGACTCCATTCGATTGACTTTACTCCCAGACTGAGACCGTCCTCCTCATACACACGATACAAATGTCCGTCTGCCGTGTATATGTACACTCGATATCCAACACTCGGAGTATCCCACACGGCAAGCCATCTGCCGTCAGGACTCCATTTCATGCCTTGTGCGTCCACTGATTGTAAAGTAACCATTCTAAGCACGGCATACGAAGACGGCGCATGAAGTGTAAGAACGTCATGAGGCCCAGGCCGTGAAAGAATGGAGCATAACCCCGTAATAGGGCGGAATCCGAAGGCACGTGTACCTGGGAATTTGGGATCTCTTACTTCAACACTTCGTCCCGTCTTCAACGACCACACAGTGACCTTTGATCCGAAGTCTGAAAAGCATACGACGTCCTCTTTCGTACGCCCAAACTCGACATTGACGATGTTGCCCATGCCTCGGCTCCCGTTGTTGATAGTTGCTGTCCATCTCTCGTTGTGAAGGTCCCAGACTCGCACATTTTCGTCATCGGCGAGCAGCAATCGAGAAGAGGTTTCGGAGGCAGGGAATACAGGCGACCAGCGTAATATGGGTCCCTTCGAGCTTGTAGATATGCTTCTGACGAGTCGGAGGGTGGCAGTGGCGCGTACTTCCAGTCGTTCGCCATTCAAAGCGGCAATATACAGTCCGTCTTGGGAAGACACGGCAGGTTGAGAAGCTGCAGGTGCAGGTTCAGATTAGGATGATTGGGGATTCCATGGGAAGATAGACATACTCGTTGTTGAATCGGATATTTCCATTGCGCCAAGTTTGGTTGTGCAATGACTTCGCTACCTTAGAATACCCGTATGTTTGGTGTAATAAACTTGGCATGGCGTCTTTTCGCTCTCGTTCCACATCACACGTGACAAGACTCACTCCATCACACGTGACAAGACTCACTCCATCACACGTGACACGACTCACTCTCCAAGTCCGTCTCTCTGTCTCTCCAAGATCATCAACACCAACACCAACACCAACATCAACATCAACATCAAAATCATCATCAACAAGCGCCAACATGGTCATCGAGTCTGCAAAAAGCCCACCATCTGCCGCCTTGCTAGCATCATCAGAGAGTCGCCGTCGAAGCCATGTATGATCCTGAACTCCGACTCGCTGTCCCAAACCTGTCTTGTTTGACCATGATAGCATCCTTGGACTTGTCTGAGTGACTTCCATGTTTCGACATTTCACATCCACTCGGTCGGTCCAATCCCTCCATCGCATTCTTTTCTTTTCGTCTCATGTTTGACATGGCTCCATTGCTTCTCATATACTCCCGAGTACCTTTCACCTTTTTACACTTCGGCCAAATGATCCCCTAAGCGCTCAAACCATGCAAGCCATGTTCTCACAGGCGATCATCGTCCCTCTCCCGATGCTTTGACCAATCACTTGTGACATGCCCTGATTCTTCTGAGAAAGTTGGACTCGATATACTGCCTGAAGGTGGAGTCCAGGTGCAAACAGAGACACGGCGAATGTGAACAGGGTGGGCCATGAACACCAGCCAAAATGTTACAATGATATTTCATTGTCTTGACCAAACACCACCATTCTCCCTTCTATTGTCTTTCGTTCTTCACTCGTCACTTTTTGGGTGCAAACATGAAACTTTCTCTTCTCATCCTCGTTAGCGCGACTGGTCTCGCATCCGCTCATTGTAATCCTACTTTTCCATTGATCCATCTCTAAACAAAGGCTTCTCATACTGACCAAGCCATATAGATACGTTCACCAATCTTATCGTAAACGGCAACAAGTCTGGTTACTACCAATACGTTCGCATCAACAACAACCATTGGTCCCACGGGAGTGTACAAGATGTAAACTCAAACGACATGCGATGTGGTGGTGAAATGATGTTCCCAACCAACGCTTCAACAAAGGCAGTCATTGCTGGCACTACTGTCGGTTTCCGTGTAGAAGGAGGCCTTGGTCATCCAGGCCCTCTCCAATTCTACATGGCCCAGGCGCCAGCTGGTCAAAACCTGTCTTCATGGAATGGGACTGGTAAAGTTTGGTTCAAGATTGCCGGAGATCCACCAAAGGTCAACGCCTCAGGGCTGATTTGGCCACAGCAATGTGGGTCGTACCTGCTGCAACATCTTCACCTTACATTGACCAATATTGACACTTCCTAGTCGCCACCGAGGTGTCCGTCAAGACCCCGCCATCGCTCCCAACTGGAAATTATCTCCTACGAGCTGAGCAGATTGCTCTGCACGGCGCTTCTCAGATTGGTGGCGCACAACTCTATATTCAATGTGCCCAACTTGCCATCACCGGAACTGGTAAAGGTGTTCCGTCGCCTAAGGTCGCGTTCCCAGGTGCTTACAAAGCGACCGACCGGGGCATATTAATGCAATTGTACTACCCAGTGTAGGTTCTGAATATGACTCACTTCGACGACACATAGCTAACCTAATTTCTGAAAGACCGACCAACTATACCATGCCTGGTCCAGCCATTTGGCAAGGTTGAACTTCGTAGCATTCGTAGCTCTTATTGAAATTACAAGTCCATGAATGCTCGACAAAGTTCCTCAATGAGTCCCGCCTTTCAATTCCTTGTTTTAGGTCTAAATGATTTCGTGTAGCATCTCATTTGCAAAAGGTACCGTTGAGCATAAGACACCAACGCCAATACCTCTCTTTCATCCCATGAGAACGTGATGGAATAACAGTACCAAAGCATGTCATATTCACAAAACGTATGCCAATACAGTAACTGACAAGCAAGGCTCGCTACAGCTCTCCGAATTCATAGGATCTTCTTTCCAACAAATTCGTGCCAAAACTCCCGTGCCACACTCAGCAATCTTGATCTTCTCACTTCTTATCTAACATCCTCATCGCCTTTCTGAACTGAAACACCCGTGCCGGGGCCCTATATTTCCATATTTACCTATGTTCATCTTCATCAGTGTATTGAGGTTGCGAACCCGTACGGCAACTCTTGGTTTTGGGGCAGATAATTCCCACGTCCGAGAAAATCGCCATGAAATAAGATCGCCAGAGAATGAGAGTCAAGGATCATGTTGCTAGCAGAGGGACCAGGCAAGAATGTTCAAGAATGATAAGCTGATAATTGGTATAAAACGGCCAAAAACCCAACCCCGCAAACGAGAAAATCGGGAATCCAAATGCTTGCTCGGAGAGTACAAAAACGATATCCAGGAATCCCTTTCATAAAAATATTCCCTCGTCGTTCTCTCCTACTCTTTATCAAGTTTCTCCCTAATACCTATACTCTCCGGCCCTTCCCCCCTCATTCTTTCCCCCATACGCACTCGAATATCTACCAGGAGACCCCGCACTCCCATACCTTGCCTCGCCCACTCCATACCCCGTATTCACCGTACTAACGGGACTAATCTCCCCTGAATGTCTCTCCGGATAAACAGGAGAAATAGCCCCATCACTCCTCCCCGCATCACTACCCTTTTGCACGTGCCTCACCCTATCAGCCGGCCCGAGAGATCCACTTGTACTTCTAATCTCTTTGACCGGACTCAAATTCATCTGGTTCTGGTGACCCAATTCCTTTTCGGTATCGAGGCCAGGTGTTGGGGTGGGAGGAAAGGCGCCACCGTGCATGGTTAAGTGTGCCTCGGAGGATTCTTGTCGTTCCATGTAACTTGGTGTGCTCTGATAACCTGGATGGTAACTCTCTCCCTCTCTTCTCGGCGGCGAAGACATGTCAATTTCCCGCCTCCAATTTTCAACTGTACTCTGTTGTCTGGGTACTGGTCGTGTGCCTACTGTAGCGAGGGTGGATTGAGTGGGCGTAGGAGCGTGGTACGGGTCATCGTATTCGTCATATTCCGAGCGATTTGAAGGAGTTTGCGGTTCTGTGATTCGGCTTAGGGGCCGAGGGTTGTCGCTGGTTGCGTATGCTGAGGCGGACGGTTGAGGATGTGATTCGTGGCGGTCAGAGAATGGGTTGTCGTATTGTGGTGTCGGCAGTTCTAACGGTGCTGGTCTTGCTGGTGCTGGAAGCTGGGGAGCGCGACTGGAAGGTGGTACCATGGCTGGAGGTGATGATGTGCCTGCTGATTGTAAAGGTGGGACTTCGTGATCGCTCTGTCTTCGATCGAGGTTCGCGCGCATAGACGGAGGAGGGACGGGAGGAGGAGAGTAAGCTGATTCTTGCAGTGCTACATTCGGGACGAATGTGGAGCTTGGAGGAGAAGTTGACGAGGAATAACCTGTATTTTGTCCCACGGCCATTGAAGGCCCCGTCGGCGCTCCGACTGGAGGGGCATAGGCAGTCTGGGCTGGTGGAGATACACTAGCTACAGCTCTTCTTGCTTGTAGTACAGCACGCTGATGCTTGCTCGCTGCCAGACTCAACTGTTCGCTTGTCTCGATCAAGGTCTGCATTGTATCGTCGTCCGGAGCTGGATCTGTTGAGTTGATGTAGCCTTGTACACTTCGCTGGGCAGTCTGACAGCGCTCGGAGAATTCCTTGATCAAATCGTTGTCCTGGATTTCATTCGGAGGAGTGGACTGCACCAGCTGTTGCAACAACTTCGCCGAAGTTTTCGCCTCCTCAATCCTCGCTGCCAATTCTGCAGGTGGTGGCAGGCCATGCTCGCGCTGATTCCGTCCATAGTTTTCTTGATCTGGGACGTGCTGCGACCTGGGCTGACTGCGAGAGCTCTGTTGCTGGTTGTTGCTGTTGTTGCCAAAACCAGCTGGGACTGGCCATGCTGATGCACCATTCTGCGGTCTAGGACTCGTCGCTCCCTGCTCTTTATTCCACATAGTAAACAGCGTCGTCAGGTTCGAGTCATAAGCCTTATCGGCATACAACGCTGCCAATGTCTCCCTCAATATCTGCTGTACGCTCGGGTCGCGCCCGTTCCTTAACAACTCTTTTACCGTGGATGTAAACCTCGCATCCAGGTTCCTTGTGAAAGTAGGGCCCGGATTGTCAGCCAGAATGCGAATGAGCATAATGGCATTGTACTGAACATGGGGTCGCTCGTTGTTCTCCTTGGACAGAAACTTGCGGATTTGTTTGGCAGCTACTTGCGCGGCTTGAGGTGACGACTCGGCGGCTTCGACGATTGTGGGCAGATGAAGGACCTCTTCTCCCTGCTGCACAGTCAATCAACAAACGTTGGAACCCTTTACCTCACCCGCTCGTCTCCTTGGTAAAGAAAGAAAGCAAAGACTTACGCCGCTTCCCCCACTCTCACAAAAAAGCCTGACCCCTCTCGCAGCATTACCCTCAGGCGTATCCGTCCCCTCACCCAACGGCGGCTCCAATTCCTCACCATTGCTCCCGCGGTTGTCACCATTGCTCCTGCGATTGTCACCATTGCTCCCGCGATTGTCACCAGATCCCCTCCTCGCCGCACCTGAACCCGAGCCTCCTCCCCCATTTCGCGTGAAAGGGTTCATGCCCTTTTTCGAGCCCAACATGTTGGAGAAGCGCTTGATTACCATGTTGATGAAAGTCGTCACTCCTGTGGGAAGTGCTTGTGCGTGAGGTTGGAGTTTGACGGACGGAGGAGGTATATAGGTGGTGTAATGGAGGACTTGAAGTTGGGCGAGGCAGCAATCGGAGTACCTATGGAGGGCGGGAGGAGGATTGATGGGGACTGCAGGGTCCGGACAATTCTACACAAACACGAGTTACACGACCATGTGTCGAAGCTCTGAGACGCAAGGGCGATGTATTCGTACGAGATTGACAAGAATCAGAGGAAGACGTTCCTTTATATGATAGTGAGAAGAGTTGATGGCTTCTTGGAAGAGGGATTGCGCGAACACTCCAGCACAGCCTCATTTCCCTCACTAGAACTACGAGTAGATCAGATCTCTGCGCACGAGGCGCTCCATGCTGTCTTGGCCTTGGCTACGCGTGGAGGTGAAGGAGAGCATTACGAATCACCCTCGTCCACTCCCAATCATAATCGGCAGACTACAGTCTGTCATAGTTGCCATAGTTGCCATAGTTGCTATCTATGGCCTAAATCCTTTCATCAGTCCCGCCCAATGGCTGTGTACAAGATGATCCATACCCGGTCGGCAAGCCCGTCGTGCATCGTGCCCGAACCCAGTGAACAACCCTTGGGCGACAGCGATAATGTATGTCTGTCGCTATCCGCATGACGACCCAGTAAGAAAGACACGCAACAAGCTGTCGTGCTACCAGTCGACATTGCTGTCCCTCTCTCGAAACTACGTCCCTCGCCGAAACTACTTCCCAACCTGAAATCGGAATCCTTGGACGCCATTTAATAAAATCCCGTGGTATAGTTCTATATCGCGCTCCAAGTCCTTGCAAATCATGTACATTAATCATGGCGAACTTTCACACCTTCATCGATTCCTCTCTTATAGCGCTAACTTTATTCAAAGTAAAGCAGCGCCCAAATACTCGAACTCATCGAGCAATCGCTCCATCTGGCTCAACTGTCGGATTTCAGGCTCCGATTCGAGCGACTTTTCTGTTCCGAATGGGTTCAGTGGCAAACTATACATCGCCGTCGAGGCCGTGGATAAACTTCTAGCGTGAACAGACAATTTCTCGAAGCTGCGATTGAGGCGGACGCTGAGTTCTTCGTTCCGCTGCGGACATTGCGGATAATCGGATAGTCGATGAGGTGTCGAGACACCACTATTGTCGCCTTTGATTGAGCTAAAGGTTGGTGACTGCGCTTCTATATCGGATGGCATCTCTATAGAGCTCGGTGAGTCTGGCAGTGGGACGTCGTAATCTGATTGATGAGCTGGATGCTCAAACTTCAAGCTCAAGCTCTTCAACGCCGCTCGCATCCCGGCAGTATCGGAGTTGGAAAAGAGTGGCTCTGGTATAAGGAAGTTAGGTAGTGCCGGTAGGTCCTTGTTCGTGTCGACACTGCTGTTTCTTGAATGCAGACGACCTATTAACTGGAAATCAATATCCTGGTATGTTGTCTGCGGCTTTTCGATTGGAAATTTGAAAGAAAACATAATATCCTCGCTATCCAGTTCTGAAACACCTGTTGGGATCCGCAAGCCATCCCCAGCCCTACAGTCATCCTCATTCATGACGATATTCCGCAGAATTGAGGGCGCTCGCTTTCCATTGAGGGACGCTGACCTGCGCGCAGCAAAATTTCCAGAGACTTCTCGTCTGTGCGAGGATCGGGATGATTTGGCGACCTCGTTATGCGACACGGATCGGCCACGTTCGTTGGCCTGTTTTACTTTTGGAAAGGAATCAGTTATGACTCTGGTCGGTCGTTCTGTCTCCAGCACTTTGCTGGCGGGGCGATCAGGTGAGTGCATATGGTTACGAATAATGACTGGTTGATGCCGTGGTGGCGCCGATGACATCTCGGTCGACACGTCGAGGGGTTCGAGAAGGCGGTTAAGCTGCGATGGCATAGTCGCAGGCCGCGAGATAGTATCATGGAGCTCCCTCGTACTGGGAGACTTGATCTGGTGATGCCTTACTCGACCGGAATGGAGAACATGGCTTCTACCACGTCCACCCTCTGATGGTGTGAGCTGTACAAGTCAGTCGATGTGTAAAATGTTGGGAGACACAGGACTTACTGCCGCGACCGGCCCCTTGAGTTGCATGAAGGCAGATTTGAGTATGTTAGTCGCGTTGGTAGGCGAGGTAGTTGCAGATTGGATCTCGCGACCCCTCGAACTGGACCCAGGATCCCAAGAATTTGAGCCTTGACTGATGACGGCCGTCCATAGTCGATCTCTTGCTGGTGAAGTAAGTATATGTCCCGTGGCCGCAGCGGCTGTTGTGCTTGTCAGTGGGAGCTCGATTCTATGAGAATGGACAAGCCAACCTTAGATCTGAGTGGGCTGAAGGCGGTGAGCATACCTTCGGCTGAAGTCATCAGCTTCGCGAGTTTGGGTTTGGGTTTTGGAGCTGGTCTTGGTGTGAGAAATCGGTCATCTGGGTTCAGCGTCTGTACCGCGCTTGATATTGATACTGATGATGATCTGCTTCGGCTGACATAGCGGCCAGTCTCGCAAGGCACCTCCAGGACATTGAGGGTTTGGCCAGGCAATAGCGGACAAGCGCTCGTTGAAGGTTGAGATGGGTCATGGTATTCTTCATCGTCATCGATACGATAGAGATACCAATAGGTCCCGCCCATTTTGAGACCGCCATTGCGAGCCTCGTGGATGTCGCTGTCGCCATCACAGATGATGTCTTTGAATGTGTGACAGCCAGACCAGATTCCATGACCTCTCCTGCTGTCCTTGGTCATGGCATACGAAGCACTGAAATTGTCCCAAGAACCCAGGAGCTCGACCTTGCGAGCATGTGAGTGGTTCCTGTATCGATCAGAAGTGACCACTGGAGAGGGATGCTACCAAAACCCACAGTATAAACGTGATTAGCGTGGTGCTCTCCATGACAGACATTCGACGTGTGTCAGACATGTGCAAGAATGGGTGAGAGTGAGTGAGTGAGAGTGAGTGGGTGAGAAGGGTGAGAGTGAGTGGGTGAGAAGGGTGAGAGTGAGTGAGAAGGGTGAGGGTGAGTGAGAAGGACGAGGGTGAGTGAGAAGGTGAGGGTGAGGGTGAGTGAGAGGGGTGAGGGTGAGGGTGAGTGAGAAGGGTGAGAAAGTGGATTGATAGCCAATCTGTGTAAAGTCAAAAGCTGCGTCGGACAAGGCAAGGATGAAGATGTTTCCCTGGAACAGTTCCCGCGTGGAACGGCTTTTGACGGCGAACAGGATTTATGGCGGCGGGTAGGCGATTAGGTTTGGAAGAGGGAATTCGTCAATAGCAAGGCTAAAATTAGTTCAGCTGGGGTCCCATTGGTGGTTTTGCGAAAGATGGCAAGCAAAGTCTGGTCGTCAACGTGATTCTGCCGCGAAGGTTACCGCTGAAGGAGGGCGGGTGTCATGAAACATGGGGGGATTCTGTGGATATACATAGTATACGGAGTAGAGATGAGCGGGAGACGAGGGGGGCAGTACCTCCTAGAAACTTCCGTCCAAAAGGGGGCGTCGATAGGTGCTATCTGCGATTCAAGAGGGGGTGTCCATAGGTGCTATCTGTGATTCAAGAGGGGGCATCCATAGGCTCCATCTGTGATTCAAGAGGGGGCATCCATAGGCTCCATCTGTGATCCAAAAGGGGGCATCCATAGGCTCCATCTGTGATCCAAAAGGGGACATCCGACGCTAGGAAGAGCCACATGGGCCATGGCCTTCCCTTTCCAAGTGTGCGCCTACCTGGGAACTAATCATCCGGTACCAGTGGGATTCTGGTCAGCCTCGTACGAGTATGATGAAGATGACGGTTCCGAGCTTCAATGATATGCTCCCGAGTCCCGAGCTTCGTGATATGCTCCTAGGATCCCATGTCTGAATATCCCCGAGTACGGTTCGGTATGGACTTCGGGCCGCAGTGGATGGACAACTTGCTTGTTGATCATCGTCCTGCTTTTTTGTCTCAGCTGAGCTTCTGCAACTGCTATGTACTATCTGTCTGCATGTCTCCCGAACATCACACAGCACAACGCCACTCCTGTGTCTCTGACTGCATGTCCCCCGTCAACCACCAACGAATTGGCTGGCTCGCAGCGCAAGCTGAGTACCCGGCTTCGCGTCTTCGTCATGGCATTCATCACACGTGCTGAGCCAACGTGCCTCGACGATGCCCTTTACGGCGTCCCGCTGGAGGTAGGAGACCAGGGGAATGGATGGAGTAGGAGACCAGGGGAATGAATGGAGAAGGAGACCAGGGGAGTGGATGGAGAAGGAGAGTCTTCCTGCCCAGTCGTCCATTTTCAGGATTCCAACAGCTCGGACCGGTTCCTCGCGCTCGCTTGATCTTCTGCAAGCCGCCAATATCTTCCCGTCGTTTCGACCAAGTCTAACCCAGTTGAAGTAGTGGCCCTGCCAAACAGGCTTCTAACCGCCGTACATTTCGCTAGATGAGGTTTCTTGCTAGAACAAACAAATCGAGTGACAATTCACGATGTCGCGCACTACAACAGGAGATAGGAGCTAGAATTCGGAACTATCGACGTGACTACCCGTCACCATGAGACCCTACTCCGTGGCCTTAAATCTTGGTGGCGGGTAAGGAGAGTGTGAGTTGAGTTGCACAAGGCAAGAGCTGGGACCACGTTCGGGAAACATTGGAGATCCTCGAGGACGCCTTCACTTCGCCGGGAACCCTAGAGAATTAAATGGGCGGACGCAAACGTTGAGCGAGCGACAAGTGCTGGTCGATCAGATCCGAAGCGAGACAGAAAAACTGTCTTTGATCGCCACTCAAGACCGCTGGAAAAGCGAGCGATGACGAAAGAAGATGGGCGACGAGAAACACAGCAGAGTCATCGGAAGATAGACGAGTAACACAACAGAGTCATCGAAAGATGACGAGTGACAGTGTTGGCAGTTGAGCAGTGTTGCAGGCATGAAAGCTAATCTTCCCTTCGTTCTTTTTGTCTGGCGCTCTTAGTGATGGTGTTCCTCTCCGCTGGTCAAAGAACCTTTCTTTAGGGTAGGAAGGCATTTTTCCAATCAAGGGGAAGACAACAACAACAACAGCCAGGAAATCAAGATGCAATTTCACAGTCTTTCTCAATACTAGCACAAATGTCTGGTTCTCATCCTGACGTATTTCAATTGAATATTTTAGCTCTCGTTGTCTATTTGATGTCGCTGCTTTGTACAACAGTCCCGAACATATCGTTCAACTCGAGCAGCACCATCTATGTCTCGTCAGTAGCGTTTCACAGGCAAGAACTTTGAAGGAAAGACTCACCTTCGTCACGTCGTCGCCAACGGCACCTGGAATATCTCTATCGCCAATTGCATCCTCTGGGAGCACAACTTCATAACCCAATTGATGGGCTTCCCGAGCAGTCGTTGATACACAAACATGAGCCTATCATCAGTCAGCCAAACCACGGTGATTTCATCAATCAGTGAAGGGAGAATGAACCATATATCCAACCAAAACAACCTTCTTCAACCCAAGGCCCTCCAAATCCGCCTTCAAACTCGTCTCCGCAAACGCCCCCGGAAACTTCTTCACGATGATACCTTCCTCATCCTTGGGCTTCAACTCGTCAAACTCCTCGGCCAACTCTGTGCCTGGCGTGAACACGGGCGCTCCATCGGGAACAGAGTGTGTCACGTGTAATATTTTCCCGTTCACCGAGCGATATTTTTCTAGCAGGGCGGTGATGGCGGGACGGGAGGTAGAGATATTCGAGACCTTGAGTTTTCCGTTGGCGTATTCGTTCTGGGCATCGATTATGATGAGGACGCTGTCCTTTGGGGAGGCGGTTGAGGGGGGGATTCCGAGGATGTCGGTTTTGAAGGAGGGGGCTTGGAGCGGATTCATCTTGAACAGAAGTCTGTGGGTGATTTGAATTGAAGTTGGTTCTTGAATTTTCTAGTTGATGGGTGAAGAAAGCTTGCAGGCGTTTTTATACATGTTGCCTCAATCGAGGGGAAATGGGTGCGGGTGCAGGTGCAGGTGCCCGCCCGGTGGTGAGTTAACTCCGTAACTCCATCCACCAACAAGAGATACACAGTAGTAGATGCTTCCCATCAACATGGCCGCGCGTTACCGTGGATCGTTTCCCACGGATATTCAGCAACTGCTAGCAAGTCCGCTGCTCCGTCATCTCTCTTTCCCTTTTTCCATCTAGCTTAAACGAAACCTATACTCTTACACAGTAGACCTGATTCATACACCTGGTTCTTGGACCTGATTCATACGCCTGATTCATACACCTGGTTACTAGACCTGGTTATCAGACCTGGCACACTGGTTCTTGGTACACAGTAGAGCATCCCAGCTCCCGCTGCCGCTGTCAGGGCCATGCCGACTTCTTTGCCTGCAGGGTCACTCTACACAGCACAGTACGCTATTCATCGCAAATGATATACATGAAGAGAGATGAAAAATCATCTGCGACTCCGCAAAAGAGCGGTGCAAGGAACGACTTCGAAAATCCCAGTTTGCAGATACTTGAGGAAATGTTGTTCGCACCAGTCTGTCCGAATTTCTACCACCACACAATATGGCTCCATTAGCTCCAGATCAAGTTTCGGCCCTGCGTAGGATGGCCAACAATGCCTCCAGCAAGTCGGCGCCGGCGTCGGCCTCAGTTTTCCAAGTCATCGCCTGCGGCCTTCCACGAACCGGAACTACAACAACCGGTCGCGCACTCTCCATCCTCCTAAATGGTCCCGTCTGGGACGGCGGCGGAGATGCCTTCGTCGGTTCTCCAACTCGTCAGCGCCAGCTTCTCTCCCTCGCCTCACGTTGTCCCTTGCGCACACCCTCCGACAGAACTCATGTTCTGGATCTCTTACGCACATTCACCGAGGGAATGGTGGCAAGCACAGATCAGCCCGGTTCCTACTTCGTCGAGGAGTTACTGGAACTATATCCAGACGCAAAAGTCATATGTACCACAAGGGAGAGGGACAGCTGGTGGGCCAGTTATTGTACTTTATATCAGAGTATCCATGACCTCTCCACGCATCCCTTCCTCTTCCTCTCCCCAACTCTTCAGCGCTTTTGTTCCTTCAGTCTCAATTTCTACGCTCGCGTTCCACAAGCTGTCGGGATGAAAAACGCAAACACAGCAGCATGGCCCATGTCGAATCACGAGGAATTGTATGAGAAGCATGCAGAGTATGTGAAGAGAGTCGTGCCTGAGGGACAACTCTATTACTTCGATGTTAAGAGTGGGTGGGGACCGCTTTGTGAGATTCTGGGTGTGGGGGTGCCAGATTTGCCGTTTCCGCATGAGATGCCTAGGGCTTGGTTGACGTCTGGGCAGGTTGCGTTTACGGCGAAGTTGAGGAGAAGGGCCTGGATGCTTTTGATGGGGGTTTTGAGTTCGGGTTGTCTTGCGTTATGGAGCTGGGGGATGGGCTTGTGAGCCTCTACTTATGGTGTAGGCAATGCCTAGACTCAGAAATTGGATCAACAAGAAATTGTTCCGTGGAGTTGAGAATGAACGGGAGGTGGTATTGTTGCTCCGAATCCGATGGCGAGTGGCGACTTGATGAGAAGAATTAGTCAGGTTCTTGGAGAGGATTGAGCTCTCTCGTCAGATTACGAACATACTATGGTGCCTGTTCCATCCCACCGAGTGAGACGATAAAGGCAGTGCTGGTACGCCTGTCTTGACTCTCGATAGCAATGCTCTACAAGTACTCCTTCATTCTCATCCAGAAAATCAGCCACAACTTGATCAGGATCACTTACTGAGTTTCTATTACGCTCGTACTACAAGCCACCAATTCATATATAGACTCAACCTTCTCAAGTTCCTAGATTCTGCTTACGTTGCCTATGCATCAGCGCTACCCTTGAACAATCCTAGAGTATCGTATACGAGTACGAGTACTGGCCCCTGCTCCCAGCTATCCAGCCCGCCTTATTTTACGAGCCTCCAACTCCGCAGCTTAGACTTGCAAACATCACCTCGCCCAGTGGGTGGGAAAGGCCACGACTCTCAATTCATCTGTCGTCCAGACAATCAATGACAGATCCCAGACGAAACTGGATACGGAATAATCTCGCCACCACGCGACCTTCAGGGACAACAAACTCGGCCACAAACACTCCATTGGCTCCACCAAGCGGCCATGCATCTTCAGAAAACACGATATCGCAACCTACTTCGCCTTCCACGGTAAGGCAATCTTCGATCGGGGGCTTTTTGAGCGACCTGGAGCCTCCTGGAGCCTTCAATCCCCCAACCGCCTACTACCGCGACCCTGGACAGCTAGCCGGGTACGGCGTACCGCCGGGAGGGCCTTTGGCATGGGATTGGAATAGTTCTATACCATTTGGAGATTTTGCAACATTCTTCGAACCTCAAGGAGAACTTTCGCAAGAGCTTCAAGCGCAATTACCAACCACCAACGAGTTCAGTAATCCAATACCTGTGAGAACGCCGAGTGCCCCTGAGCGTGCAAACAGCACTGGCATGACCTCCACATTTCGGACACAAACGTTTGCCTCTCCCGCTGCTCCCCGAAGGAAAAGCTTAGATTCCATGAATACAAGAGCCGGTATGAAGCGCAAAGCTAGTGATGCGCCGCAGAGCGCACTGGATCCCTCGCCACCTAAAAGAACCTCTGTTAGCAAACAATCCGAACCACAATCTGCTCGCGCAACGAGGAGTAGAGAACAAGAGCAAGGAACGGACGATTCCCAGGATGGCGATGTGTCGAACCCGTCGCAGGGTGGGGATGACATTGAACGGACGAAGGCTCCCTCGTCGAAGCAGAGAGAGACGGTCGATTTTACCAAAGAACGTCGAATAGCAGAAATATCGGCCAAACTGACGACGGTGCTGCCGGCTGGCAAGGTCTTTCCAATCCAGATCGGCTCTGAATTATTCAGGCTATCAGGAGCGTCAATATCTTCAGATGGTGAGTACTTTCAATCCCATTTCACAGTTACAAGCTGACAGTTTTAGAGCACCCTCATATTTTTCGCACTATTTTGGCGAGCAGCTAATGCAAACTGGTGGCCGAGCGAGCCAAGTCAAGACATTGTACATTGACCGAGACCCAATGACGTTTCGAGACATTGCACTACACCTTCAAGGCTATTTTGTCAGGCCAAAAGATGAAGAGCACTTTGTAAAGCTGTTTGCAGATGCCCAGTTCTATAGCTGTAAGTATTCGCCGCCTTCTCATTCACGACCCAGTTGCTCACGTTGCGACAGTGCCGCGACTGACCCAGCAACTCTTCAAATCTGAGATTTTTATACAAGTCGGAGACAGGCACTTCCAGATTCCCCGCGACATCTTTGCCTCACCAGGCGACTCTCCCAATTTCTTCTCGCTGGGATTTGCGCACTTCTTCAGCACGCCGAGCGAAGTCTTCCCTGGACTAGATCGTCAAACCCTCCTCCGTCCTCCCTCAATCCTTCCACCGTCGATCCCGAATCGATCAGGCGACGTTTTCGCAGATCTCTTGAAGATACTACAAGGCTATGACATACCCATCCGAGATGCCGCTCACCGAGCAGAGCTACTCCGCGATGCACGTTACTTCCACCTTAAAGGTGTAGAACAAAAGCTCATCCCCGCCGGATTGAGCTTCAACCTCCTCCGCCAACGAAGCGAAATCATTCTCCGTCTTGAAGACATGCGCCAATCGGGCGTCTCCTTCTCGGCAGACGCCAATTCCACCAATCCGGCGACACCAGCCGGCGACAATCTTGCCCCCAGCATTTCCAGTGGGGTACCCACTGGCTGGATTACGTATCAACGTCCCTACATTGACGAATCCTCGGCAGACCTAATCCTTGAAATCTCCACTTCTGAATCAACGACGTTACAATTATCGACTATGAAAGCGAGTTTCGATGGACAGACGAAAGCAAGGATTGCAAGTTTGTTAAGTGTGGTTGCTAACAAATTAAATCTACCAGCCATGATGCCCCTCGGTCTGATGATGCTACAGTCAGGGGGTGGCATAGCAAAGATGCCTGCTTCGCCAGCCCACAGCGGTATCAGCGGTGAAAAAGTCCGCGTGTCCATTCATCACGATGCCTTCATCACTGTCGACGGTAGCGCGATTGAATGGGATATGACAGATGATGACGACGCTGATTCGGAAGCGGATGATGAAGATGATGATGCTTTTACGTCTCCGAAACAAAAGGTTATTTTAGGGATGCCGAAAGTGAAGAGGTGGAAGGAGGGGAGACTTATCGATAGGGAGATGGAATGGATCGTCAGGAGGGGCCAATGGAGGTTGAGGGTCGAAGGCGCGGAGAATGATAGTGGGAGGGTTGAGGTTAGTTTGAGGGCGGTCAGGTTAGAGTGTTTCAACGAAGAAAGGGAGAGGAACGCTAGGAGGGGGTTTTTGGGTTAGATGTATGATCTTTGTGGATTACGCTTGTATACTGGCATTTGCATTGCGAGCAACTGTGCTTGTTGTATATCTCTCGGCTTAGATCGTTTTCAGATTATCATCTATGAAGACGTACTGTACAGCAGTCTTGGTCGGTATTTGCTTCCCTTTTCGGGCAAGGGGGATTTGGTCATCTCTTAGTCATCGTCAAAGATGCTATCGTCACATCGCATTCCCACACCCTCAACCCCAGCAACCATCTCTCAGGTTTCCGCATGCTTCGACGGCACTGCACTGCCGAAGACTCTGCTAACAGCCTGAGGCAGTATGTTTGGCCAATAACTATTGCATCCGCTGCTACCGAGATACCTGAGAAGCAGCGGTGCTGGATCCAGTCGATGGTGGCGATCCTTGGGGAAATTACTGGCAACGGGATTCTTGAGGTGGCAGCAAAGGTTTGTTTTCCATCAACACTGGGAAGCAATGGTGTGCTTACTGTTCTGTCTAGATGGATCGGCCGGCCCAGCACACGCTACCGCCGAAGGAATTGAAATGATCTTCTCATCCACGAACGCCGTAATTATTGCAGGATGTGGACGAAGGCAGAAACAAGGGAAGAGAGAAAGAACTCTCTTCTGCCTTCCAGCACAGTAAGACATCCCAGGACAAAGGCTAGCCACAGCATCTAATCCCATAAAACAGTCTCGCAACCTGTAAGAAGCTCATATATCTACCCAGCCCTTCCTACCCAATCCCACCCCTTCTCCCTCGTCATGCTTCCCCGTCGCCACCCTTGCCGCTGTCGACACTCTCTATCCACCGATTGCTGTCAATGGCAACCACATGTCCAATACTGTACCGCGCATCAAAAGAAATATGTCCAACATCCCGAATTTCCTGCTTACAGGAAGAATGACCAATGCGAGTCTGGCATCGGCGAGCGAGAAGCCAGAGAACGTGCAAGGAGGAGTTGGTACACTCATCAAGCGTGGAACAGTAGGTATTGGTCGTAGTTGTTTTCACTTCTGTGTCGCAACCTACACCACGTTTGAATCATGAGAGGCCATATAATCAGTATCATCCATCTTGAAATGAGGATCCGACGTTAAAGTGAAGTCGATCCTGCACGTAAAATGCGGACAATTAGAAGAAATCTCCATCAAGTATTGATGTTTCACACCATCAACTTTACCATTTCTGTCAACTATTCCTCGAGGCCAAAGAATATCATCACGGCATCAATGCGTCTTCCCATCTTTGAGCCCCTCAAAGACGGAGCCCAAAAAGACCGGCAAATGGCCAAAAGTAAATTCTCGTCCGCGAGGCCAAGAAACGTGCTCAAGTAATGGTACAATTCACCACTCCCATATCTCGGTGACAGTCAATGTTGTTCATCATCAAGCTGCCAGCATCTCATTCTACAACACCGTCCTCTTTAACCTTATCCGTGTAACTGACCCCATTCTCCTTCGGAACCGTCGTGCTCAAATCCTGGGCAACGTCCTTTTCGTCACCATCATGGCTATTCCCAAACCAAGCGCCTTCTCTCTCCTCAGTCTTAGGCAGCGATTGCTTGTCCGACTGTTGTCCAACTCCGTCCTCGCCATTGCTCTTGTTCTTCGTCTGATTCTTCCAATCCGTACCCGCTGACGCCAAAGAACCCTGCTCGTGACCGACGTTAGTATCATGTTCTACTTTCTTGACGTCTTCCTCTATATGCGCACCGCTACTGCCGTTGACACTTCCAGAACCACCGTTGCTGCCGCTAGTGGACGGCCTGGTGTACTCAGTATCCCTCGTAGTAGCGGTGTGGCTGGAAGCAGTGACGCCTTTGACACCTCTTTCGGATGCTGGTAGATATGACGTAGTAGAAGAGTGCTGTTTACCATTAGTATTCAGCGTTGTTGAAGCGCCCGCACTGGCTGGCCGTGGAATGGCGCTGTGAACCTTTGCTGGCTTCACGGGCGACCGACTTCTCGCCTCCTTCTTCGCTGGTTGTGGAATTTTTGACTTCTTGGGCGAGGGAGATCGAAGTGATGAATCTTGCTCGCTGGTAACGCTAGTAGTTGAACCAGAGCGCTCCTCCTTGAGCTCCTCCTTGGGCTCCTCCTTGGGCTCCTCATGATGGTCCTTGATGTTAGCCCAGCTTTCGCCATCCAGATGGTCCTGGCCGATCTCCTCAGCAAGAGACTTTCGCCTGCCTTCAGGGTACTCTTGCTCGTCTTCCTCGGCGATGCTTGATCGATCATCAGCCGTACCAGTGACTTCCCCTGTCCGCTCAAAAGCAGCTTCAGCAGCCTGATCTGCCTTCTGAACAACGGCTTCAGCAGTCTGCTCTACTTTCTCGATTGCTGGCTTGGCCTTGGCCTCTGATTGTTCAAACATGCGCCTCAGCTTGTCGGTGTTCTGGCTGGACTTTTTCTTCAACGTGCCAGTGCTTCGAGAAGAGCTACGCGAGACGCTTTGTTGTGAGGATTCACCGAAGTCGGACTCGGGCTCGAACTTCCCTTTGATAGACTCTATTGACGAGCTCACGCGACGCTGACTGCTTTTCGGTGTGCCGTTGCTCTCATTTGACTTCTTGATATTTTTTGTCATATTATCGAGGCCCTCTTCAGCCGATTTTCCGAGGCTATCGAATTCGCGGTTGACGCCGTGGGCCGCATCTTGAATAGCCTTCTCAGCTTTGCGACGATTGGATGGGTTCTTGGAGCTAGCTCCGCGGCGAGAGTAGGATCTAATGAAGAAGCGGACGAAAAGGCCACTGTGCAATTGATTAGCCTTCATTGCAGGAATAATGATGTTCGTAAACTTACGTCAGCGGTGCCAAGTAGGCAAGGTTGAGCCAGATAGCAAAAGCCTGTCCCGTGGTGTCGATACAAGGAACGGTCTCCCACGTAGGCCTGGAGCTCCTCTGGTGTTGCTCGTATTGTTGGCGGTTGTTCTCGATGCTGTCGGCCTCTGGGCCAAATAACTCTCCGCGGCTGTTGAGTGAGTTCTCAGCAAGGCCTTCCTCGCCAGCGGCGCGAAGGAGCATTTTTTTGAACCATGCAGCCGTGCCTGCCATTGTTGCGGTAGATACAGGTCCATCATAAACGGACGAAGCTACGGACGCGGCACTTTCGACAGCGGACTTGACAGTATTCAAGACAGTCTCGGTAGTGGAGACAGGGACTGTATATGTGATGAAAAGATGCATGCTGGCGAAGGTGATACCGATGATGAATTGAGTGATTTGCATGGTGGTCAAAGTTCGCTTGATCCGTTGTGGAACTCGAATGCCGACTGCTGAGAGGGTGTAGTAGACGTACTATAGTAACATTAGATAGGCCAAGGAGATACACAGGTGGGAACAAACTCACCATCATGGTATGGATAGCCGAGTTGAGGAAGCAGAACATCCAGATGGGCGGAGACATGTAGCGGATTCCAGCCCACATGCACATCATAGCTCCAGTGTGGTGATAGGTCTGCAAAGTGGAGCTTCGCTTTCCCTTGGCCAGGATAATAAAGGTATCAAAGACCTCATAAAATTTGGACAGATAAAAGAACCAACCCCAGAAGGCGAGTCCTTCATTCCAGAGCCGACCAACATCTGTAGAGTCCGGGATCCCACCAGCAGCCAATTGAATAAGCTTGTTCTTGTTTTCCCAAAGATCAGTGGTTGGGTTGTAGTAGACGGCATCGCCAAAGCCTCGTGGACCATGGGTTTTGCAGAGAGCATCGGCAGCTCCGGCAACGCCATTCGCAGCGCGCATACCAGGCCAGTATTTTCCAGCAAGATGATGCTCACGCCCAGGCCATGAGTGTGCCAAGGCACGGAGCATACCGACGAAGGTGAGAGCCGAGAAAACAGCGAGGAAGATGTTGTGAGCAACCACGAAGCAGTGGAAAGAGCGAGTCTTTGAAAAAGCCCACGGCTTGTTTGCGCGGTCGCGATTGACCTTGTTCATGATGATAGCCGTGGTCGCGTACATGGCGCCAATTGTGATGGGGACCTTCCAGTCCAAGGCATTGACGTAGAGGTCGGCAGGAATGGGGAATGGGCTTGCGAATGTGCGCGCGTTGGTAGGAGGTGGAAGTGGCAATGGGAGCTCGTCTGGGGGGAATTTGAAGAGCCATTTTGGCGGGGTGCGAAAGTGGAAGCTGGCGGGCATTATGATGGAAGCTCCGCGCTGTTGCGCCCGAGCTGGGTGGTGGTGGTGGTGGTGGTGGTTATGAAGAGATTGTTGTTGTTGTCGAAGTTGTTGTTGTGGTCAGAGTCCAAGGGAAAACAGACTCACCAAAGTCGAGGTTGTGGTTCCTCCCGCCTGATGACGCAAATGGCCCCCCTCGGGCGGTACGTACTGTGGTAGTCTGCACAGATGTGGCCGGGCAGCTGCAGTCGTGCCAGTCCACTGTTTGGCAGGTAGGGGGTGGGAGGTGGGAGGTCGGAGGTCGGAGGTCGGAGGATAGGGGTGGGAGAACAGAGGTGGGAGAATACTGTGTAGATGGGAATTGAAGAGCCTGAGAAAGATGGCCACTGTCAGGCACTGCTACACGACGGAATGCTCACACAAGCAACGGGCGGGAGAATCATCGTATATACTGCACTGTATAGTTACTACGGGACTATGCCTTCAACAAAGTCAAACTGTTGGGACTTGGGGACAGGAAAAGACTCGGCTGTCGGTCAAGCTTCCAAAACTCCACCACGTCCGAATGAGAGGCAATCAATCCCACACCAGCAACGAGACCGAGGTTTTCAGGTAGACATGGACAATACATAGTACACAGTACACAGTAATAATTCACTAGTACATACTAAACCATCCCCGCGCTTCGTACTGGACAATCACATGGCCCAGAATGGATAGGAGGTAGGAGGTACCATGAACTCGCGGGGTGAATATCGAAGCCGAGCCCACACACTCCCCATCGTTGAGCTCTCCTTGCTTACCACAGTAGTTCTAGTCGAGCAAACCCGACGGATCCTTCAATAGTAATGAACATGTGATGGCTATTTTCCCATTCGCTTCAACTTCACAACCACCCGCACCCGGACAAGACCGCCCAACGAGGCCTTATCTTTCAACAACGAATCATCTCTGTATGTACAACAAGCCCAGTCACTTTGTCATCCCAATCCTCGAATATGTGGACTGTATCGAGGTTGAGACCCGGCTCCTCTCTTCCAGATAAGAGAATGTCAACATGCGTGTCACATGCTGACTCTCAAGGCCTAGGTTTGCTACTCAACGGAACCGGTGGGGGTCCCGCTTGTACATCGCTCCTCTTCGCTGGAGGAGGCGGGGGGGCTTTCTTGAGCCCCACTGGTGCTGCTGCCATTGGTTGGGATGCGCTTCCGTCGGAAGAATAGCTCTTCACCTTGTTCATGATCCCGTACTTCTGATTCATGTTATTTGCTGCCGTGTATCCAGCTGCTGCTTGCTCTCCATGTCTCTCACGGAAGTTGTTGGCTGTTGACGCAGCCTGTCGAGCATCCGACAATGAAACAGACGATGCGTCTTTCTTGAAATCGCTCGCTGTTTTCAACGCTGCCTGTTTCTGCGCCCACGTGGTTCCTCCTCCCGCTACAGACGGTGGACTTGCCGTGTTCATCTTCACGAAGCGTGATCGTAGCTCGCCCAACTGTTGCCCGTTACCTGCAGCGCTTATGGCTGGAGGAGGGGCAAATCCTTCTGTTCCTTCTCGAACGTAAGGAGATGCAGTATTTGTCCTGGCAGGGAGAGGAGGTGTTGCAGTTGTTCGTGAAGGTGGTGGCAGTGGAGGCGCTCGTCCACTGATACCAAAGCCCGGGACAGAAACTCCAGCCTGGCCCAAGCGACTCATAGCACCTTGGTTCAGCAACCCCCGTGAAGGATCTGTCACAGGTGGCCTGTCGCTATACGGAGGAGGTGGAGAAGGAGGTATGCTGGGATTTCTTGGTGGTAATCGAGGCGGGAGTGCTGGTTTAGGCCTGCCATTAGCGGCTGCTACAGGAGGTTCAGTTCTCTCGCCTGGTCTAAATGCAGGAGGTTTTGGTAGATGAGCCGTACTCAATCCAGTCGTGTCGGCCCTGTATGGCCCCGAAGGTACTGGCGGTGCTTCAGTCTGCCGTGCTTCCTCTTCTCTTTCTCTTTGGTGCTGCCTGTCCAACTCTATCTGGCTCTTTGGTAATGGTGCCCCCAGACCACCTGTCTCCGGCCTCGTTATGGTCGCCGGTGACGCAGGAGTGTATGGTCCAGTTGTGCGTCTTGGAGGTGGACCGAAGCTATTCGGATCTTTAAGAGCGCTCAAAGGCGTAGACTGGTGGCCTTCAGCGGATGAGCTACTGCTGCCTCCCTTCCCCATCCAGCCTGTCTTTGACCATCAGCGAGAGCTCCTCGGTGGCCTTGCCATAGGCGATCAACTAACAGCTTTCTCCCGAAGGCCTGACCCTCCGCTGCTGCCCCCTCCTCCACTGCTTCCGCCCTTCAAGCCGCCGACTCCAGCCTTGGCCTTGTCCCTAAGATGTAGACCGCTAAGGCTGCTCATTGCTGTGGGAAATGTACACAAATGTAAGATGTTGGCGTTGTACAGACGAAATGCTCGCAGGGTTGTCGAAAAGGAGGCAAGGTGGGGTGTGGGGTGGACTGGTTAGGAGAGGCGAGAGGCGAGAGGCACCTGTGGCTGAATGTGGCTGAATGTGGCACCTCACAAAAGGTTCACTGGCACTGGCTATTCTACACAGTACTGGGAAAAGAAGAGCCCCTCCTCCCCGCCTCCGCTATCGCAAGCCGATGTCCGGAGAGGTTCGATAAATCAAACAGGTCCTCCTGCTCCCGCAACCTCTGCTGCCACCATCAATCCTTTATTCCTCTAATCAACATGTCCTCCACTACGTATAATATTGTCGTCCTTGCAGGCGAGTCTTTCCACCAGACAGACTACCTCCAACTTTCGCTAATCAGTCCTCAGGCGACCACTGCGGTCCTGAAGTAATCACTGCCATTTTCACAAATTGAAGCTCTGGCTGACTTGTACATCGAAGGTAGCTGCGGAAGCAGTAAAGGTAGGTGATATTCGTGAGTTGTGCCCACCTACCCAATCTTATAAGATATACAGATTCTCAAGACAATTGAAAGCGCAAGATCGAACATCAAATTCGCAATCAACGAACAACTACTCGGCGGCGTACGTATGGCTTCGATCGCTATATAAATCCGCTCTTACACTCCTACAGGCCTCTATAAACGCCCACGGCACACCTCTTACCGACGATGCCCTCGCCGCTGCCAAAGGTGCAGATGCTATCCTCCTAGGCGCCATCGGTGGCCCTGTACGCCCGATCCGTCCGTACCACGGGGCACCTTCATGCTAATAATTTTCGCAGGAATGGGGTACTGGCGCCATTCGTCCCGAACAAGGTCTTCTCCGCCTCCGCAAAGAACTCGAAACTTACGGAAACCTAAGACCCTGTTTCTTCGCCTCACCCTCTCTCGTCTCACAATCTCCCTTGAAAGAATCCGTCTGCAAAGGCGTCAACTTCACTGTCGTGCGCGAACTCACTGGTGGTCTATACTTTGGTGAAAAGAAGGAAGACACGGGAGATGGGTACGCGTACGATGTTGAGCCGTATCATCGTCATGAAATTGAGAGGGTCACTCGATTAGCCGCGTTCCTTGCGCTGCAAGAAAACCCTCCTGCGCCGGTATGGAGTTTGGACAAGGCCAATGTGCTGGCTACTAGTCGACTTTGGAGGAAAGTCTTTACGGATGTCATGGACAAGGAATTTCCGCAATTGAAATATGGGCATCACCTTATTGATTCGGCAGCTATGTTGATGATCAAGAACCCTCGAGCTCTGAACGGCATTATCGTTACTAGTAATTTGTTTGGAGACATCATCAGCGACGAGTCGAGTGTTATTCCTGGCAGTTTGGGACTCTTGCCCAGTGCTTCTCTCGGAGCTATTCCTGATGGCAAGACCAAGGTCAATGGTATTTATGAGCCAATTCACGGTACGTTCATCGCCCAGATAGTCCTAAAATTACGGCTCATTCTTTGACAGGTTCTGCACCAGATATCTCAGGCCAAAATAAAGTCAACCCAGTAGCCATGTTGCTCTCGGTAAGCATGATGCTGAAATATTCCCTCTGCGAACCAGATCTGGCCGTCGCGGTCGACACGGCCGTCAAGAATACCATCGAGAAAAACATTCGGACGAGTGACATTGGCGGCAAATCGACGACAAAAGAAGTTGGTGACGCGGTGGCGGCTGAATTGGCGCAGATTCTCTCGAAATAGGAGCTGGGATTTATGATTGGGTGAAAGTCCTTTTTGGCATGAGGCTATCTGGGACTAGGAGAATGTACCTACCTACCTTTTACGATGACGAAGCATGGTGCATGACTGCATGAGCATTTTCGGGGGAAAGCGCGGCTGTCCTTTCAGAGATGGACGGGCCTGCATACCAAAGTTCTTGGCGAGTGAATTGCTTTGGTATGGGAATAGTGCATGACGTGCGCCAGATGAAGAGCGAAATCTATTCGTCCAAACCTATCCACGGGAACTAATTCTCGCAACTTCCATAGAGTTCCTGCTCTATTCTGTTATGATCTATGCTTTGACCATTATGGAACTGACCTCGGAATACAAGATAGTTCGAGGACAATTATCGGAAGCAGTGTCATTGAAGAATACTTCATCTCAACTGCTCAACAGCAGACCAACCCGGCATCTCCAAGTCCCAAACCTTCTTTTTCGGCTTCCTACTAGTCTCGTCCGTAATCAACCCCATCCTCATCCCAAAACTCCTTTTCTCCACACCCATACCCATGTCAATCTTCCGCTCCCTCCTCACCCCATCCCTAGCAAAGATCTGCAGTCCCCTCAAATGCGTATCCTTTCCGTTCTGATGATTCTCACAAATCCGAACTTGAACCAGCATACACCTCAACACGGGCATTTTTCTCAATGAATTCTCCTTCTCCTCTTCTTCGTCAAAGTCCATTCCTTCTTCATTTTCATCCGTGGCAGTTGGATCCTCAGCTGGATCTCCGACGCCTTCAAAATCAACGCTCATCCACCCCTTGGGCTGCTCAAACCTCATCACGGCAAATTCTTGCAAATCCACGTACCCTGTTCCCGCCGCAAACTTGATAAGCGTCGGCGTATACGATTCGTCGAGGTCGAAATCAAGGTATATTCTGATCCCGACTATTTCGACGAGTTTGAAGAAGTGAATGTTGAGGTGGTGCGGTTGAGGACCGTCGGATTGCCAGAACTGAGATGTTGAGGGGGAGCGGAGGGCGGGAACTCCGCAGCCTGGTTTCGAGGAGGAGACGGTCCAGGAGGCGAGGGAGGAGATTTCTTTGAGGCCTGAGGGGGGTGGTGGGGGTAAACAGGCGCGGTCAGAGAGGCCGGCAGCTTCTGAAGGGGTGACTGTTAGTCTTTTTTGCAGGGTGATCTGGGTGATCTTGGCGTAAAAAGAATTTGGGGATGGAGTCCAGTGGCTTGTGGCATCATGATACCGTTGGCTGATGGCACCACCATACCAAGCGATATGGTCGAGGTGATGTCTTCGAGCACTGCGACACCATTAGCTCGAGGTGGTGAAGTGCCATCGGCCTGAAGTATTCATATGGCAGTGGTCAGAAGTATGGAGATACAATTGACCTGAACTGACAGGAAGCCATTGGTTGGTGGCTGTACAGTCCCAGGGGTTGTGGAAACGGAGAGCAGAGGTTTTTAGCAAAGGACTGGGGAAGCGTGAAAAGTATATTGATGGGTTGAAAGCATTGCTGGTGACACAATACCTCTAGCTTCGTTGGGAAAATCTACGGGTAAGTCGGACAAGGGCGTTATTTTCCAGCCGTACCCATAGTCATAGTTTGAACCTTCTGATAGTGTGAGAAATCCGCTTGAAGGTGGCCATCCCGGTGCAAAGACAAGCTCCATGTTTTCTTGCACAAAGCGAATACGAGCGGCGGGTGTTCGAAGACGAAGATTCTGGACATCCCGGTGTGAGATGATTTTGATGGTTCCAATTTACCTTGGAAAAAGACTGATGGACCAGATGCGCGCAAGTGACAGGAGCGGGATGGACCTTCGGCGTCGGGATCGTAGATGGACCATCGCATGAAGACAGGGCCGCTGTTACGAGACAGATAATGAAGGGATTGTAGGGCAAACGAAACGAGGTTTATGAATCAATTGGGTGGTTGTGATGAATTCGGACTTACCTCCATCTTCTTCACCCTCTTCCTCGTCCTCTTCATTCTGCTCTTCATCATCGACTAGCTGCGGTTCATCTCCGTCTTCGTCTTCCTCACTCAGATCCGGGCTCTGTGAATCTTCGAGTGGATATGGTCGAGACATGGGTCCTGGTGTGATAAAATGGCGATGTAAGACGCGTGAATCTCTTTTGCGAGGTTGTACACAACAGGTGCAGGAGACGCGTCAAAGCTGAGAGGTACCGAGGGTACTTAGGGCGGTATGCAGAAACGGTCACGGTCACGGTCACGGTCACGGTCACGGTTTCCCGCAGAGTCATGGACGTGTGTTTGTATAAAATCATTGATATCATTAAACCCAGGTTTATTACTTACTAACTCTAAGCACGAATCGCCCAGAGTCATCCGCCATTCGAGCACGTGACGTGTTCAAGTGGCCGTCTCGGATCCCATCCACTGGCTAAGTAGCAACATGTCATTGGAGTATACATTGGTGGCTGAAGTCTTCTACCTCACGACAACCATGTTTCTCAAAATTATGTGTTTTTGTGTCTGTCTTCGTAGCATGGAAGCCATCTAATGATATCGCCACCGCTTTACCGCTCAGGCCTGGACTTTGATGCGTAGCAATTTCTCCGAGTTCTTGTATCCGATTGCTTCGAATTGTTCTGGGGTGACCAATCCACTCTTCTCCAAATCTTCCATGAACCTCAATCCATCCTCGTTTTTTGCAAATGGATAGTCCACGCTGTACAGGATGTGGTCGATGGGTGTATTCCGGAGGATGCAAGCCATAGGTGCGACACCCCATACTCCAGAAGTAGTGATCCAGATGTTCTCCTCATAAACCTGTCTAAACTTCCTCGTCCTTTCTCCCCACCGTATCGACAATAATTCAATGCGTTCCAGCATGAATGGCAGCATTTCTCCAAAATGGCCGACAATGATTTTCAATTTGGGATACTCGTCAAAGATACCGGCAGAGAAGAGTTTGAGGATGTGTAGCCCGGTTGAGGAATGCCAGCCCCAAGAACTAGTGCCCAAACTCATCTGCGCACCGAGCTCATACTCGCCCTCAAATCTCATAGCCATATGAGAGGAGGGCCATGTCGGATGCAGGTAAATTGGTACATCGAGTTCTTGCGCAGCTTCAAAGATGGGCCAGAATTTCTTGCCTTCATACTGAACACCATTGACATGCTCATCAATCAATGCTCCAACGAAACCAAGTTCCTTGACTGATCGTCTCAATTCCTTGACCGCGTTCTCGGGATCTGACATTGGCAGCACTGCGAATCCGGCAAAACGAATTGGATTCTCGGTCACGGCTGCGGCGAGCTGATCGTTTGCTGCAGCGCATTCCTCGATTGGCTTTCCGCCGAGACCGGGAGCGTGGGAGACGACTTGGAGAGAGATGGCGCCTTTGTCCATGTATTCGAGGCGGAGGGGCCCGATGTCTCGTAGTTTGTCGAGGATGCCGGTCAGCCATTTCAGTTGTTCTGCGTAATCTGATTCATCGATGGCGGAGCTGAAGAAATGTTCTTCGAGTGTGATCAAGGGGATCATGTTGATGACTTTCGTTATGGTCCAGTTGAAACAAAGTAGGAACTGAAGTCAGAACCCCTCCACTGTACTTGAGGTGACAGCCTGAGGCTTGGTCAGGTTTATGAACATCAGAGTCAACTAGCGTGCCTACTCTTCCTCGACGGCTTCGTCCATGTATCCCTCTGCTATAATGTTTGCGGTGAAAATGATGATTCCCGTATGTATAGGTACACAGGATAACCTCAGGCTGCTTCTACCGAGGTAGCTGTGAGGCAGCTCCAAGTTGTGAGGCTGAGGCAGCTCCAAGTTGTGAGTGTGAGGCTGAGGCAGCTCCAAGTTGCGAGGCAGCTTCAACTCATGGGATTTCTTTACTGAGCTTCCAACATCATCATGGTGTGTGATCAAGGACCAAGTGTTCAACTGTCCTGGTGGTGAGAGGTGTCTGCCCCTGGTGCTGGTGCTGGTGCTGGTGCTGGTGCTGGTGCCCTGGCACTGGCAAAATGTCCAAGGCTGAAAACACGTTGCCTCTTTTTCGCCGCAGAGCGAGACGGAAGTCATCTCAGAGATGAAACGGCCACCTTTCAATCCTCGCGACTCAACCGGCTCGGAATCATGAAAGAGAACAAATAAAGGGCACACCCTCTCCTCTGACCACATCACCCTCTTTTTGAGATTTTCTGCGCCCCCCATCCCATCCTCAAGCAGCCCATACACAATGGCCCCTCCTGGCAGACGGCGCTCCATACAATTCCTCCCAATCCTCCTCTCCGCCCTGCTTGCCTTCTCCAGTTTCGCTTCGGCTGCTTCGGCCGTTATTGGTGTAGATATCGGTACCGAGTATATCAAAGCTGCGCTGGTTAAACCTGGAATACCGCTCGAAATTGTTCTCAGCAAAGATTCGAAACGAAAAGAAGCCTCAGCTGTCGTCTTCAAGCCTTCAAGATCTGGCTCAGCAGTCGAAGGCTCTTTTCCAGAAAGATCGTATGGAGGAGATGCGCTGGCCCTCGCTGCCCGATTCCCTGGCGAGGTCTACCCAAACATAAAGCAGCTCCTAGGCCTGCCATTGAAGACCCCGATTGTGGAGCAATATAGCAAGAGATATCCCGCACTTGAAGTGGTCGAGAGCATACCCAGAGGCACCGTCGCATTCAAGAGCAAGAGCTTTCACAAAGATGAGAAGCCATTCGCCGTGGAAGAATTATTGGCAATGGAGTTGAAGAACCTCAAAGAGAACGCTCAGGCACTCGCAGGAACCGCACACAAGGTCTCAAACGCCGTATTCACAATCCCCATCTTCTACACCGCGGAAGAGAGGCGCGCTCTTGAGCTCGCCGCGAAATTGGCTGACTTGAACGTTCTGTCTATGGTTTCGGACGGAATGGCCGTGGGCATCAACTATGCTACTTCCAGGACTTTCGAAGTTGGCAAACCAGAGCACCACTTGGTCTTCGACATGGGCGCTGGCTCCACCGTTGCGACTGTGCTTAGGATGCAAGGAAAAATCGTCAAGGACATTGGCCGGCTCAACAAAACCGTTCAAGAGGTCGCAATTCTTGGTGCTGGGTGGGACAGAACTCTTGGCGGAGACCTGTTGAACACAATTATTGTCGACGATATGATCCTGAAATTCCTGGACACGCCAAAAGCTAAGAGCCTAGGCAAATCATTCGACGATATCAAGGCCCACGGAAGGACCATTTCAAAGCTGGCTAGAGATGCGGAGAAAGCTCGACAAGTTCTAAGCGCTAACCAAGAAACCGTGGCAAGCTTCGAGGGCTTGTACGAAGAGGTTGATTTCAAGTACAAGATATCCAGACCGGACTTTGAAACACTCATTGGTGATTTCGCTGGCCGCATGGACGGCCCCATCAAGCAGGCTATGAAACTCGCAAATGTCACATTCGCGGACCTTAACTCCGTCATTCTTCACGGTGGTATGACCAGAACGCCTTTCGTCATCAAGAAGCTCGAGTCTTTAGTCGGAGACAGCTCGAAGCTGCGCAGCAACGTCAACGCTGATGAGGCTGCTGTCTTTGGTGCTGCTTTCAAGGCCGCTCAAATCAGTCCCAGCTTCAGGGTCAAGGACATTGTCTCTCAGGATGCTGCTAGCTACGCTACTTTCCTCCAATACTCCAAAAGTGGCAAAGATAAATCCCAAAGGCTTTTCACTCCTACCTCCTCCATCGGACTTGTCAAGCAGGTACCATTCACACAATTGCAGGATTTCTCCTTCAAGCTCTACCAATCTCGTGGAGCTGATGGTGTTGCGATTCCACCTTCGTCTTACACCGTTGAGACGAAGAATCTTACCGCTTCCGTCACTCATATGGTCGAAAAGCTTGGCTGCAAGAAGGAGGAGATCGCCAACAAGTTCTCTATCCGCTTGGATCCTATCATGGGCCTACCCGATGTTGTGCGTGGTGTTCTAAGCTGCCAGGTTCTGGTTGAGGACAAGAAGGCTGCTGGTGTGTTAGATAGCGCAAAGGACTTCTTGGGCTTCGGAAAGAAAGACCAAGAGCCTCTCAAAGACGATGAAAAATCGTCTTCAACCTCTTCATCGTCAAGCGACTCCAAATCCACCGACTCCGCCAAGTCAAGCAAGAAGTCGAAAGACAAGAAGGACAAGGTTCCAGCTGAGCCAAAGGAGAAGACCGAGATCGTACATGTTGAATTTACAGTCACCTGTGACGGATGCAACGAGCTTCCATCGGAGGAATTTACCCGCATGAAACAGAGACTTACCGCGCTTGACGACTCTGACAACGCTCGACACACTCGCGAAGCGGATCTGAACAACCTGGAAGGCTTTACTTATAAGGTGCGAGACATGCTCGAGGATTCAGCGTTCGCCGAATTCTCCACTGATGCTGAACGTGCTGCCATCGAGAAATTGCTTGGAGAGACCAGTGAATGGCTCTACGAGATCGGCCAGGATTCGGCCAGCGATGCCTTAAGGGCCAAGTTGAAGGACCTTCATGCCCTCACCGACCCTATCAAGAAGCGACAGAGCGAGGCAGCGGCACGACCAGACGCGGTCAAAGCCCTTGAAGACGCTTTGAGTCAGACAGACATGATGCAAGGTGTTATCAAGTCTGCCATCGATGAGGCCAATAAATCATCATCTGCGGCTGCTTCTTCATCCGCTGAAGCTGCTTCGAAATCGAACTCTGAAGCTGAAGCCGCTTCCTCTGCAGCTGAGGCCTCGGCCAGCGCCGATGCGTCGTCATCGAAGGATCCTCTCGAAGAATTGGAAGAGAAGGAGTCTTCCACATCTTCTGAGGCCCCCATCCCCACTCCTGAGCCCATTGTCGGCCCCACCTACAAACCCGAAGACTTTGAGGAAATCCGAACTCTCTACGCCGAAACTAAGGAATGGCTCGACGGCAAATTAGCAGAACAGGCCAAGTTAACCAAAACGGATGACCCGGCTTTTGCGTCCAATGATGTTGTTGCAAAGACCACGAAGTTGAAGGAGACACTCATGACTATTTTGCAACGTCAACTCCGGTATTCGGAGAGGGCGAAGGCGAAGGCGAAGGCGAAGGCGACTTCCACGCCGAAAGTGAAGAAAGCTAAGAAGGCGAAGGCCAGTAGTTCGGCGAGTACTGAGGAGAGTAGTACTGTCACTTTTGAAGTGCCAAAGGAAGAGGAGACGGTTGCAAGTGCGAGTGCGAGTCAGAGTGTAAAGGATGAGTTGTAAAATGTATACTAGGTGATGGAATATTTTGGTAGCATTCAGCGTGATCTTTGCAGTGGAGTTTTTCGGTGGAAGACTAGACGAATTTAGATGATCTTCTGATAATATATGCATGTATCTGGCGAGAAGTAACTTTTGTCGGAAAGCAGTGAGATTTGTTCTTCAACATTCTATTCGCTATAACATAACGAGATATAGATCCTACGTGTCCTAAATATTACACTGGTATTTCGCGAATATTTCAGATCATGAAATCTGTTGTTTGGGTAGTAGAAAATGACATTCGATGATCGCTTGTTTCATGTAGAAGTAAGTTGAGACAGACGTGTACATAGTAAAAGGTTAGGCCATCAGCGCCTGATCGATTAGCGATCAAGTCTGGTGTGAGTTTGGAAGGCAAGCATGTTGCAACATTTATCTACCTCCTACCGCAGGAGACTGGCGCAGGAGACTTCAAGGAGACTCGGAGATTTATCGTCCTACGTATCTCCCCAACTTGCTGTGAACCTGCATCTGCACTTGGTGATGCTTTTGATAGCTACATATAGCATAGACCTCTTGAGCTCCGCATCGATGATCCAGATTTCAATTCCTGCGATTGCGGTGAAACACAAAATTGCATGCCTTCGTGGGACCTGACTTTAGAGACTACATCGTGCTTTGTGCCGGTGTTTATCGATGAACAACTGCTAGATATTTGGCGTGCAGCCGACTGGATATTGTGTCTCTATATATACACTATTCGTACCTGATTGTTCAGGATGCTCAGTGGATGCCTCTGTCACGACCTTATGCCTCAAACTCAGTCATGACCTCCCTCTTACCACTCGACAATGGTGTCTCCCTTCCTCTTCCCTCGCATGTCGTATTTGCCCTGCCTGTAATCAGTACATAGGCCTCTCATTTCAGTCCGTCTGCCAGCGTATATGAATCCTTGGCAGCTGGCAAGGACAAACATGTTCTACTCACATCTGACCAGTATGCCACATATCCTATTATCGAAGGCACGGCGACGACGTAGGCAAAGGAGATGCAGGCGGTTCGGGGTGTCCATCGGAAGTGCTTGTATCGGTTTACGCTGTTGTCTGGGAGGGGTGTGAGTGCGAGGAAGATAGCAGTGGGTGGATCGAGTGCGCGTACTGGCATATTTGATCAGGGCAGGGTCCATGTGGACGGCTGGAGGAAGTAGTCAGTATGGCTGTCGCATCTGAACGATGGGTGAATTGGGCGTACTGTTGGCGTGACCGGCCATTCGTGGTAGTGTCGGACGCATCTTGACTTGAAAGCAGCTTCCTTTGGATGTGGTCAAGATGTGTTGATTACTGAATGCCGACAGTCGACTGCTTGGAAAGTGGTTCAAGTTGCTCGTGCTGTCGTTCACCTGTACGGAGGCGCTTCATCGTGGAGTCCAGCTCTTGGCGTCACGTGTCGTGGAGTCCAGCTCTTGGCGTCACGTGTCGTGGAGTCCAGCTCTT
>JEMP01000123.1:0-67322 GCA_000738655.1 Venturia pyrina ICMP 11032 | reverse complement strand
AATTAGTTAGTTAATCTTTAGCCTAGTTAGGTATAAGATCCTTTACTAGCTCTAGAATAGATCTAGATCCTAATCTTAATCGCCGTACGATATAAGAAGGGCTTTCTATTTTTATTATTATACGTCTAGTCTTTCTACTTTAAAAGAGATATATATAGTCGGCCTTAATCTATAGCTACCTAGTAACTACTAATTAGTATTAATAGGTCTTAGACCTAGGTCGTAATATCGTTATAAGGAAAATATACACGTGTATAATAGTATCTCTATATTATCTTATATATTCTATCTACTTGTTATGCGAACACTTCTAGAAGTCAGAGACTGCAGATCCCTGCTCTGCCAAGCTATCCGCAGGAATCCACAGTAGGGGAAGATAGCAGGGGGCCATGCCTTGCATGAAGCCTTCTCGAGTACTCCGTGCAAAAACCGCCAGCAACTCAGCATCAAACAACATCCGGTGTACTACTACGCCATAGCCTTCACATCGCCAGCATCAAACGGGAATGCATCTGTTATGCTATGACCTTCGGCTTGCTTAATCGTTGAGCAGCCCTCTCACAGATCTCTTCGTACTCTTCCATTCCACGCTGGAGTACCTTCAGCTGCCCGCGATGCATCCGATACACAATCCTCTTCTTGCCGATTTCATCCTGCTCGCCCTCCTCACTCTCCTCATCATCTTCCTCATCCATACAAGCCCGACTCCAGATCTTCGCCGGATTCTGTCCTTCTACCACGCAACGCATGAAGAAGCGATCATGCGTAACAACAAGCAATGCTCCTTCGTAATCACGCAGTGCGAGCATGAGCCCAAGAATTGTATCTGCGTCGAGATGTGTACTAGAACTATTAGCCCTACAGCTCCTTGCAGGTTGCCAGTGCCACAACTTACGTGACTTCATCTAGGACGAGCAGATGGGGCGGACTCCATACCAGCTTTGCGAAAGCTAGACGTACTTTTTGACCCCCTGAAAGAGCGGCAACGGGCACATCGCTCGCAATCGCGCCTTGTAGCCCGAGGCTGCCTAATACAGTTCTTGCTTCTTTTTCGACGAGGTGGCCTTCGGCGATGTCCATCAGATGCTTCAGACTGCTCACCTCAGGGTTTGCATTGCCGAAATCTTCAAGCTCCTCAACTACTTGCTGAGAGAAACGCGCGAACTTGGCCCTCGGATGTCTTGCTACCGTTCCATTCGTAGGCATGAGACCAACCACGGCATTTGGCGAGGAGACGTGCTCATTGGTTCCCATGACCAACGAGACAAGCGTCGTCTTCCCACTACCATTCAATCCGCATATGCCCACTCTCTCGCCTGGATGGATGGTGAGACTGATATCTTTGAGAACTTCGGGGCCTTTCTTCCCCTTTCTTGCAGGATACGCATAGGATACATTCTCCAGGCTCACCAAGGACCCTGGAAAACGTAGATCTGGTGGAATGGGCGGAAACTTGATCTTTACCTGCGGATCAAAATCCGGCACATCAATACCTGCGCGAGAGGCATTATGATATCCGCCCATATCTCGGTTCAGCTTGAATCGATGGCCCTTCGCGTTCACCTGCATACCCATCCGCTCGTCTAGCTTCTTCTGCCTTGAAGCTGCCTGCTTAAGCTTCTTGTCGTCTCCTGTACGTTTGGCTGCAGATTGCGCATTCACGATGGACTGCTGCATGTGCGATTTTTGCTTTTCTTGGGCATCTTTCATGTCGGTCAGCCACTTTGCCTTCTTGATGCGTTCGCTTTCGTATGCCGAGAGATTGCCCTTGAAACGCTCGATCTTCTGGTTGCGAAGGACAAGTAATTCCTCGCCTACATTATCGGCAAACCCACGATCATGGGTGACTACCACGACAGTTGTGCCTTCAAGATTCTTGACGTAATCTTCGAGCCAGATTATGGATGGGAGATCCAAAAAATTAGTTGGCTGCGAGGATTAGCGGCTTTTCGTGATGAGAAAACCTCACATACCTCATCGAGAAACAAGACATCTGCGGTCTGACACAAGGCACAAGCGAGATCGCAACGAGTCCGCCAACCCCCAGACAGCTTAGACATTGAATCATCGATCTTGTCAACCGGAAAACCCAAGCCCAATAATACCGTTCTCGCCTTCGCTGCCGCTGCGGATGCATCCATCTGTTACGATTAGATACGGCACCTTCTCCTTCACATGATCTACTCACCATTTCCAACTGCGACTGCACTTCCGACAACATATCCACTGCCCCCTTCGTCTCCGCGCTCAGCACTGTAGGATCGAGAGCGTCCAAATCTGCCTCGAGCCTGACAAGCGATTCCGCAAATCTCTCCTCCATAACAATCAACTCTTTCCTCGCATCCTTCCCTCTCGCTCCACTGCGCCTTGTAGCGATCTGTCTCCACTCATCCAACTGCTTCTGCAATCTCAAATGACTAATCTGTCGAAACGCCTTGATAGGCGCCGTAGAATCCCCCTGACTCTCCACCGCTCTCGAAAGAATCTCGGCTTCTTTCACAAGATTCTCCCTCGCAGCATCACTGCGAACGACGTGCTCTAGGACCGTTTCTTCACGCACAGACACACGGCCAATCTTCTCTTCTGAACTCAATTCCCGCGTTTGTCCTAGTAGAAGGATCCTTATGCCCCAGCTTACACCTGGCACCCTACCCTCTGCCAGCGCTTTTAGAAGGGTGCTCTTACCCACCCCATTTCTTCCAACGAGAACATAGTGACCTCCTTCTTTCAAAAGGAGTTCGGCATTGCTCAATATTTCTTTCTTCCCGACGGAGATTGATAGGTTCTTGACGAGGATTTCGCTTGTTGTTGGGGCTGTAAGGTTCAAAGCGTCGAGATGAAAACGCGATTGTTGGGCTGTTACTTGTATTGGATCTTCCTTTTCCTCAGCAATGGCTTTTTGGGCTTTGATTGAGAGAGCAGAGAAAGTTGGTTTGACCATCTCGAAGGACTTGTGTTTTTCGTCGAGGCTGGATTTGCTAGCAAAGCGCTATTGCTAATGGCAACAAAAGATGAAGAACGACAGAATTGAGGACAAACGAAAAGACAATGTCGAAGGAAATGGAGAGAAGAATACAGGGCTGCAACTTCAAAGGCAAAGGGACGGGAAGCCTCAGGAGAGTTTACCACTGATGCAGGTGCGGTGTCTCGATCTGCTCGATCCGCATTCTCGGCATCGTGCCACTGCCCCGCTCTTGGACGATCTCGATAGTGAAGCGAGCCTGCAAGGTGGGTTGTGACTCAGTGTGGCAATACGATACGAGAGGGAGTCAGACTCGAAAGCAAGTAGATGTCTATAATGCGAGTGGTTGCTGATGTTGAACACATGTTGGGCATGTTGGAGGTGTCAGGCATATTCTATCGAGGTTCGAGGTGACCCAGCCGGCTGTAGCCGAAAGCGGGGCAGACTGTACGGAGGTAACTTGAAGTAAAGATCACGGGCACGGGCACAATTGGAACTTTAACCCATCACTTCTTTGCCCTCCTTAACCACATCTCTCCCCATGAGGTCCAAAGGGTCTGATACTAAATCAGCAATTTCCTTCACCAGTTCCATCTTCGCTTCCATCCGATCAGAAAATAAACATATCAATCTACCAAAAGCTCCCAACGGCTCCTCTTTCTTTCGCTATCAAGGCAGTTAAAGCGTAACCAAACTAGCCTCCAAAACCCCATCCTCCCCAATCAATTTCTCAAGAACCTCCTTGTCCGGCGCTGGCTCAACCTAGAATCATAAAAAGCATTAGCAAATAGTGCATCAGAAGTCGTCCGCAGCACTTGGAGGATCCCGTTAGCCTCGAAGTATGTCTACCATCCCTGGCAAACTCATGACGTGTTGGAGGAAGAAGAGTCTGAACCATACCTTTAAGATCATCAACGCCTCATTTCCTCCATGTCCCGGCGCCCCAAACTCCAACGGCGCCACACTCATGAAATTCACATTAACACCACACCTCCCTAGCAAACCCCCCACATACCCAATCTTCCCGGGCATATCGAAATTTCGACAAATGAGTAAATTACCATCGAGGACGAAATCCGCGCGGAAACGGCCGAGGCGGGAAATGTATGGTGTATTTTGGGAGACGTAACCTTGGATGACTTGATCGCGGTCTCTTTTATCTTGGTTGTTGCTGGGAGTTTGGGTTTGCGAAGGATTTCGTGCAGGACGGGCGCGGAGAGTGACAAAGGAGGAGAATCCCGCCTCCTCTTCCGCTTCTCTAGAGCGTTGTTCGTTGATGAGGATACCGCGTTCCTTAGCCACAACCTCCGCATTAACAAGATTCACATTCCCATCTTCGAAACTCGATATAGGACCCAAAAGTCCCTTTACCAGGGCCGCAAAAAGCGGTTTCGTCGTATTCAGGCTGGCCAAACGTCCCTCATACGTAACATCAAAGGTTGTTCTAAAATCTTTACCTCCAGCACGTAGATTGCTCCCATAATGCTGTGTGTACAAACTCCCCATTCGTTCAACGAGTTGGACAAAGGGCATCAAAGTTCTGAATTCCTCGGGGAGGATGATGGGGGCGTTGACTGCGGAACGGGGAAGTTGGCCTTCGAGTATCATGACGACCTGTTCGCAGACGTCTATTGAGACGTTTTCCTGCGCTTCCCTCGTCGAGGCACCAAGATGAGGTGTAGCGACACATTTAGGATGCGCGATCAACCTCTGCGCCGTAGAATCCCTGGTCGGAGGCTCACTTGTGAAAACATCAATTCCCGCGCCGGCAATTTTACCCGTCTCGAGAGCTTCAAGTAATGCAGCTTCATCAACGATACCGCCACGGGCAACGTTAAGGATTCGAGCTGTTGATTTCATTTTAGAAAGCTCGGGGAGACCGATCATGCCTTTTGTGCTTGCGATCATCGGGGTGTGGATTGTCAAGAAGTCAGATTCGGCGAAGAGTTCGTCCATTGTTGTTTTTATGGTTACGGAGGCGGCGGCGCAGAGGGAGGGGTTGGCGTAGGGATCATAGGCGATCAGGTTCATGTCGAAGCCGTTGGCTATTCGGGCGACTGTAAGTCCGACTGTTGCAGTTGTCAGCTTGACAACTGTAGTATGGTCTTGGCAGGAATATATATGATTGACCTTTCCCGGCTCCTACGATTCCCAATGTCTTGCCTTTCAATTCGATTCCAGTGAATTGACTTCGTTCCCATTTGCCAGCTTTTAGACTTGAGCAGCCTTCTGCGACATTTCTGGCGACAGACATCATCACTATGTTGTATCAGCGATTCCGCCACCTAACTACCATGGCAATACTAACATGCTATTGTATGCTCAGCAGCAGCATTGATATTTCCGGCAGGCGAATTGACCACAATCACGCCCAGCTTCGTTGCCGCACTGACATCAACGTTATCAACACCGACACCAGCTCTTGCTACGACTTTGAGTTTCTTCGCCACCTTCAGCAAGTCCGCTGTGACTTTGGTTTCTGATCGCACAATAAGGGCTTCATACTCCGGTATGATGGCGATCAGCTCTTCTGGCGTCAGCCCTTTCCGTTCATCAATGTCGAGAGAGTTTTTGAGTAGTGCAAGGCCATCTGCAGAGACTTTCTCAGGAATCAGGACCTTAGGTCTCGTGCCATTGATAATTGGGACACCCATCGTTGCAAATAGAGATAGTGAGTTGGTATAGAAAGAAGAAGGGGGGAGACTAAGATCTGAAGTAAGGGAAAGGAACAAAGTAAACACGAAGAAGTTTTGTAGCATCAGACGAGTCACTGCATCCGTAATCGGAGAATTCCCATCGGACATACCTACATTAGCCTGAGGTAATTTGTACTGTGTATAGCTTGCTTCGACGTCAATTGGCTCGGCTGCGTCCTGCTTCCTTGTCAGCTGTGAGCCCCAGAACAAAGCCCAGCTTCCCCGCACTCACGCCAGCTCCCCACAACCGGGTCGTTACATGCGTTGTCACGTCTTGTTTGAGCTTTCCGCTTGTCGGCCCACGAAGCGAATAACATTTGGCAGATGCACGAGTCGCAGCTTCAAAGTTTGGGCATAGATAAGTTGTTCTTTCAAGCTGGTGTAGCTGATCCTGCCTTTTATAATCGATTCTTCCTATACCGCGTGAGCCATAGAGGCCAGAATATGGCAGGCCACAATCACCATCCAAGCCGCTTCTTAATGCGCTCGTTCTGTACAACCTCGATCCAATAACCATCGGGATCAAGCACGAACGCAATATCCTTCATCCTCCCGTCTGTGAGTCGCTTCTTCCAATTGACCTTCTTCTCCTCGAAGCGAGCGCAGGCTGCGTCTAAGTCGTCGACTGAGATACAGATGTGGCCGAAACCTTGTGGCTCAGCATTGCCGTCATGGTACTTGAAGTTGGCGTCTTTTTCTGTGCCGTAGTTCCAGGTCAATTCCAATAGACCTTCCTGGTCAGCGACAGGGTTCACACCGTTTGGTGAGTTTTCGTCAGCGTCTGGACCGTATCCGAGGAAGTAGAGGTTAAACTCTGCACCCTTGTTCTCCGATGTTCTCTTGAGCTTCATGCCCATGACCTCCGTGTAAAATGACAGAGATTTTTCGGCGTCCTTAACACGAATCATGGAGTGATTCATGCGATAGGTTTGGGGATCCGTCTCCTTGACATTCTCAGTGGTCTCGACTGGCTTCTGGCAGATGATTTCAACCCAGTAGCCGTCAGGGTCCAAAGCAAAGGCAATGCTTTTCATGCGTCCATCGGAGAGCTTCTTCTGAAATTTGTAACCCGCGTCCTCGAGTCTCTGGCAAGCAGCTTGAATGTTGTCGACAGAGACCGCAACGTGACCGAAACCTTTGTGGGGCTCAGTGTTGCCATTTGTAATCTTGTAATCTGGGTCGTTCTCGGTGCCGTGGTTGTGGGTGAGCTCGATAAGGCCTTCGCGATCCGTCCAGTGGTTGCCAGGAGACACGGCTTTCGGACTGTCGAAGGCTAGGAAATAGAGGTCGAATTTGGCGTCCGGGTTCGGAATCTTGTTGATTAGTTTCATGCCCAGGAACTCGTAGAACTCAACGCTGCTTTTCGGGTCCTTCACCCGTAGCCTGTAGCGATTAGAAGGTTGATCGATACTTGTGGCAGAGTTGGGGAGATGTGACTGACATGGTATGGTTGAGCTTGTACTGGGTGGGGTCGGTCGAAGCCATCGTCGCGTGTGTAGCAGCAGCAACACTAGCTCTGGGAACGTGAAGTGGTGGGAAGTGTCTGGCTGTCTGATTGAGCCTCGCTAGTGTGGGAGCTGTTCGAAGCATTCAGGGATTGAGTGGTTGTAGAGTTGAAAGGGCTCAAAGTCGCTGGACGAAAAGGACCCGGGAACACAACATCCATCACGGCTGGGGATACTCGTACTCTGGCATACGTCTTCAACTCTTGATCAATCATTACAAATACTAGCACCACAAGTGAATACTGGATGTAAGATTCCGAACGAGTAGCTTCTGGAAAGTCAAAACAATTAGATCTTGAAGATGATAGCGAAGGTGAGAAGATATCGCGGAGTCGCGGACTGTGATGGTTCAGTTGAGGCGAATGCCACACGTGAATGACAGGGGCACGGTTGTGAGCAAAGGACTCGGACTCGGATAGGAACTTGAACTCTTCTCTTGCCTCAAGCCAAGAGCCAACACCACAGACACCATAACATTAATCATCACCACCAACGATTTCTTCCTAACGGCCCGCCCATCGACAACGTGACAACGACCTGTATCATCCAATGTCCCTATAACAAATCTGCTTCACGAGCTCCTCGATCTAATCCCGGCACGCGACTCTCTTCCTACATAACCACCCGATCAACGAAAAGACCAACCATCGAGCTCCCTTGGCGATACGTTGGTGGCCAGGGTGCCTGGAGCCGAGTCTCGAAGAAAGAAGGATAACAGCATTGAAATGTTGAACTCCAAGAAGTTAACGGAACTGTTGAGGGAGAACGTGCACCCGAAGCTGTTCCCGAAATGGATGTAAGTAAAGTGCAAGAGATTTAAACAGAGGCCATCGCAAAGAATATTGCAAGCAACGGGCAACTCTTGTGGACTGGTATCAAGGCGATGAACTCCTGGCGGGGGGCGTTCCTCGAATGAGCATGAACCTATAACCATTCTTTTCGATTTGGTAAACAGTATATACGTCCGCTTATACCGAAACACCGCTCTCTGTCCAGTGTCAGAGAAAAGTCTCATTATTACTCTCACTAATAAATTACAGTGTCATGTCACCCAATGCCACACTACTAGCTTATACAGGCCCTTCAGACATCAAAGAGCTTCGAGACCAAGCCGCGCTCATTTCTATATTATGGAGAGAAGCCGAGCAACAAAACAAGCAGAAGATAGCCAACACTACCGATCTCGCTTCAAGTGGCGGTTTAGACCCGGGTCAACTAGAGACCTTGACTATCGAGAGCGAAAGTTCGAACATTATTGTTCGCGCCATACAATCACGTTTACTACTTGTTCTTGTAGGCAGCAAGCCAGTCAAGAATAACGGTTCAAGATACTTCAAGATCACGCCTGAGGCAGTCGGAGATGCACGTTACCCATCAGCAGATCACCCTCCATCACCTCCACCTTCAGAGGCACGTTCTTCGTCCTCATCATTTGTGGCAGTTGACAGCGGATCTGAAGGCTCCCAGCGAAGGTAAGATAACCTGCTCTCATTTTCTGAAATAGATTCTCCTGCTCCGCGCGAGATTAGGTACATGAATATTTTACATCTGCAAAAGATCTAAGATCTCATTTGTATTTCGCGTCTGTTCAAGGATACAATCCAAGATAATCCATACTAACCTGACATAGTTCGGACGACCAAGAGACTCTGCCCAAATCTTCCGAACTAAAGAAAACGGTACCAGTGCCCAACGAACTCCGATTTGGTCTACTACATATCCAGCGCAACAAGATCGATGCGGCGACCGAGCACATGCGGAAAGACTTCAATTCTAAAGGTTTCTATATGCCTGAAGATCTGAGCATTCCGTGAGCTATCAGCAAATTTCCCTATTTTCGAAATGTGTGCTAAGCAAATAGAAACGAGCCGGCCAAGCGCGGATCTCCGATCGCAGCACACTCGAAATTTGAAAGCCAGAAAGAAGTAAATGATAAGATGGACCGTCAGTGTGTGATAGCACGCGAAGTGATACGACAATCGTTGGAGCGATCAGCTAGGGGATTGGTCAAGGAATCTACCTCGAGAGACTTGCGCGAATGAAAGCCCTCACGAAGATAGGCAAATTTCAATTGCGAGGCGACCTCGAAGAGTGCCTGGCGAGATCGTTCCGAGGTGCCACAATTCTCGGCGACTTGACCTTGAGATGGAAAAGGAAGAAAGAGAGATTCATCTCAGCAATGGGTAATAATCAAAGGCATAGAGACCGGTGGATCATTAGACGCCATTGAATTCAATCCTTCCCAACCTAATGCTGCAGAGGAGGCGGAAGCTATGCTATAAGAGACCTTGTTTAACTGATGATTGTCCAACGAAGACTGATGTCGCCTATTGGGAATGTTTTTGAGGGTTCAGGGATCCAAGGAATCCCTCACTCGGACCAGGCAGCCAGGCATTAGCCTTTGTACTGTGTACCTATTTCAGTCCGACTGGGAAAAGATGGGGTTGAAAATGTGCAATTACGTCACTGTGATGTCTGTGATCCAAACCACGGTAATCGCGAATGTCCAGGGCAGGCACATCGAACCAAAGAAGTCGACAACGCCCTCCCGTTGATGTTGTATCTACCTTAACACAGTACCCCGACCCCGACTCTCGATCCTACGCCGCTTAGAAAGTCTGTGGGATCTCATTCTCAGCTCGACGTCTCACTGCATTCCGTTCCCGTCCAACCAATAACCTTGTCTTCCCCGCTCCACGCTATCAACGCCCTCTGCTCCCCCTACGACTTATCTACAAAGCCTTGCCACGCCTTCGTGTGATAAAAAGACCATGATTCCCACACCCTCGACAAGAGTTATGGCGCGTACGTTGAGGAGAAGTTGTCCGCCTCACACCAGGATAGTGAGGAAGAGTGGTTCTGCAACCTCCTCGCCACCAACAGCTAGCTCTTCGCATCCGGCATACGACTCTTTCACCGCTGTACCTTACAATGGCTCTTCGTACCCCTCGCCAGCAGCAAGCTCATATCTTGGTGGCGCGGTTTCGTCACAGACGAGGAGCTTTCATGGGAGTGCGCGATACTTCTATGCGACAAAGGACGCGCAGGACAAAGACTCGTTGAAGCCTCGATCGACGGAGTATAGCAAGTCAGGATCGGACGATGCTGCTGCGCATGACGATGCAGCATTCGATCCAAATCAAACGAAGCCGGAGACGGAGCAGAAGAATATGGGAGAGTCGAGCAATCCAACTGTGAGTCTTCACCTTCCTAACTATAAAAGGACACAATGGTGAAGTAATATTTGCATACTGATGGCTTGCTCTCAGGAAGGAGATCCGCTATCGGTCAGCCCTGGTAATCCCGAAGTCAGCAAGGCGAGGAATCCGCAGGAGGGAGGTGCACAGAATGCGACGAGCGAGAACAGGAGCAGAACGAGTGGGACTGGGAGTCCAACGAAGAAGGGAGGGAACAGATCTGGTTGAAAGATTGGAAACAGAACGGTCCGGAGTGTTGTAGGAAGTAAAAGGAGTTCGGTTGAAGGGGTCAAATTTCAAACAAGTAGTCATCAGCTCGGTGTTGGAGTCGTGGACGATAGAACTAGGTTTCAAAAAAAGACGAGGACTGACAACTCTCTATATTTGGTCGGGAACAAACTCTATACTGCAATCACACTTTCTGCAAAGCTGTCACTTTTCCGTCGTCGGACAATTGACGTCAAACTGTCCCCCACCGTGAGATGATTCATGGGTCGTTTTCCAATTCCCAAAGAGATGAATATGCCCCTGTCGACTGGCTTGATGTGATGTCAATCGTCATACTTGTAGTGGTAGATGAAGAACTCCGCGAGGCACGCATGGCAATCATAAATACCATGTTTCCTGAGATGGCAATGTTTGATAAGGCGCAAGTATAGTTCTAAGGCACACCATTCACGTGGACATCTCGCCATCTCAATCACACCATCCACGCTAACCACTGTTCGAGCACGTCAATTCCGGAAAAACAGTTCTTCAGCCAGCATGGGCCGAACCATTCTGCCGTACGCTGGCCTGGGCTTCGCTGGCTACTGTAATTGCTCAGCAACAAATGCCGACGGTTGGCTAAATTCTCTTTACATTTGCCCCCGAGGTCGCTGGCAAAGAGGAAAAGTTGATCGCTCTCCCATCTCCAGCCCTCACTTTCACTTGCTTGTACTTCCACTTGGAGGTGACTAAAAGTGCTTCATCTTTCTTCCACATATCAGTTACCTGCCCAGCAATTGGCATGCATCTCCAAGAGAACGCCTCCGCTGGTCCTGCTATGTCTTCCACCACGCCTATGGACATTGACCCAAAGCCAACCAAAACCTTCAGCCATAAGAGTTTCTGTCTCCCATTCGGACAGGATGTCTCTCTCTCCCAAATCAACGGATCCTCCCACCTCACAGCGCAAACCCTGGTTCAACAGGTCGCCTACACCCTCTCGGACAAAATATTCACCTACTCTCCGGAGACATTTGATCTCGATGTAGCGCTCAAGCACTGGAAAGAGGAGGGCGAAAAGAATGCTCATGGTTATATTCCGGGTATCCATGCTATGGAAACGAGAACTGGAGCTGGATCAATTGCCCTTGGGTATATCTTCTCAGAAGATTTTGATCTGAAGAAAAGACATATTCCCCAAAGTATTGTTGCATCGAGTGGAAGTTTAGCGCCGTTGAGGGGAGCTCTTGATCAATTGAGCTTGCTCTACGATTTGGCAAACCCATTTGTGGCACATGTTGCTGCTGTGGATTATGCCGCTGGAGGGTTGGTCACAGACTACACTGCTTCTCTGAAGTTGGCGGATGAGCTTGGGTTGGGACTTGTCTCGAGTACTTCAGCGCACGAAATTCAGCATATGTCTCTGCTCTCGACTCTTCTGGCTGGGTCTGTGCCTACTATTCACACCTTCGATGGCGTGAATGTGGCGCGTGAGACCACGCTTGTTGCGGAAGTATTAGATCTGCGCGCTTTGAAGAATCACTATACCAAGATTCAGGAGACTTTGGCGAAGTCGAAGCTCAAGAACTCGCACCACGAGGATAAAGTCTTGCAACTTTTCAGCGCATTCAATACTGAGTTTGGGACCTCGTACAAGCCATTTGAGTACACTGGCCATGCATCACCAGAACATGTCTTGGTTGTCTTTGGAACAGTCGAGGCTGCCACTTGTGCTCAACTGGCCGAGCAATTGGCTAACAAGGGAAGCAAAGTGGGTGTCATCAGCGTCCGCGTCTATCGTCCATTCTTGGAGGATGAATTCATTCGCGCACTGCCAAAATCTGTCAAGTCTGTTGCTGTTCTTGGTCAGGTTGAAGACCAGACGGCAGTCGCAGATGCCACCGAGAGCTCGCTTCTGTATAGGGACGTTCTCGCTGCGTTGAGCTTCTCTTCCTGGTCCGGGAAGGGCAAATCGATCACAGAAATCAAGTATGCTCGCAGCCAAGTCTGGACACCCGCTGCTGTCCATGCGGTCTTCCAGCGTCTGCTCAAGATTGAGCCTGCCGACGAGTTCGCAGGCCTTGAGTTGTCTGATGCGTCTGCACAGCAATACACTTTCTGGAGCTTGGAGGAGTCTCCTGCAGTCCTTGCACCAATTATTCTCGGGAACTTATTGTCTACCATGTCCCCTGCTCATGTCACTGTGCGCACTGGACATGACAGTCTGGTTCAGGGTGGTGCAGTTCGAACAGATATTCGCGCCGCAAAGAGCGCGCTACATGCAAGCTATTCTGTCGATAATGCTGATGTCGCTTTCGTTAGCGGTGAGAAGCTTCTTGGTGAATTTGATGTCCTGAACAGTCTCAAGAATGGTGGATCTCTTGTTCTTACCATCCCAGGCGCAAAGGATGACGATTTGCAGAAGAAGCTTCCTGTCGGTCTCCGACAGGCTTTGGCGACTAAAAAGGTCCAGCTCTTCATCCTTGACCCAACTCTTTCTGCTAAGGTCACAGAGACACCAGAGCTTGAGTCTTTGCTCACTCAGCTTGTTTTCTTGAAGCTTTCGGGATTTCTAGGATCTTCCACCGTTCTGCAGAAGCTTTCAGCTATCAACAGTAATCTTGAGACTGTCAATGAACTCGCGGCAGACGTGGAGAAAGCTGTTCGTCAATTCGAGTATCCAGAGTCTTGGGCGGTCGTTGAAGGCGAGGTCGAGAACATTTCTCTTCCAACAGATCTCAACGTCAATAGCTTCTCCAGACTAGAGCGCCTCGACCCTACACCACCAAATAATCTTGAGGACTGGACATTATCTGCTAAGGCTCTCGTCTTTAAGGAGGCTTACGGCACCAAATCTGCCCTCCGACCTGATTTGCCCGTAAAGACTGGTATCGTCACTGTCAAGGAGCACCGCCGTCTTACGCCTCTTAGCTACGAGCGTAACATCTTCCACATCGAGTTTGATCTTGGCGATTCTGGCATCACGTATGCAATCGGAGAAGCTCTCGGTGTCCACGCTGAGAACGATAAGCCGGAGATTGAGCAGTTTATCAAGTGGTATGGTCTCAATGCCGACGAAATCGTGCAGGTTCCAAGTCGCGAAGACCCCAACGTCCTTGAAAACCGCACAGTCTACCAGTCTCTCCTCCAAAATGTGGATATTTTCGGTCGTCCGCCAAAGAAGTTCTACGAGGCACTTGCTGATTTTGCCGATGATCCTAAGGAGAAGCAGAATTTGCTTACCTTGAGCACACCAGACGGTGCCACGGAATTCAAGCGTAGAGCGGAAGTCGACACAATCACCTTCGCAGACGTTCTCCTCGAATTCCCATCCGCCCACCCAAGTTTCCATGATATCGTCAAAATCGTCAGCCCAATGAAGAGACGCGAATACTCCATCGCCTCCTCTCAACGAGTCACGCCCAACTCCGTCGCCCTCCTCATCGTGACAGTAAACTGGGTAGACCCAAAAGGCCGCGACCGTTTCGGTCAAGCAACAAAATACCTCAATGCCCTACCCATCGGCGCCCCCGTCACTGTCTCTGTCAAACCTTCGGTCATGAAATTGCCTACGAAAACAACTGCACCTATCATCATGGCCGGTCTGGGAACAGGCCTCGCACCCTTCCGTGCCTTCGTCCAAGAACGCGCCTGGCAAAAGCAACAAGGCCACCCCATCGGCGCCGTAATGCTCTACATGGGCGCCCGTCACCAACGCGAAGAATACCTCTACGGTGAGGAATGGGAGGCTTACCTTGATGCGGGAATCATCACTCATCTAGGATGTGCGTTTTCGCGTGACCAGAAGGCGAAGATCTATATACAGGATCGGATGAGGGAGAGTATGGATGAAGTGAGGAAGAGCTATTTGAGAGATGAGGGGGCGTTTTATCTTTGTGGTCCCACTTGGCCGGTGCCGGATGTCACGGCTGTTTTGCAGGAGGCTGTTGAGGTCGAGGAGGGTAGTAAGGGGACGAAGAAGGTTGACAGTAGGAGGGTTATTGAGGGGTTTAAGGATGAGGGGAGGTATGTGCTTGAGGTTTATTAGGTCGCTGTCTTGGTGGAAGGACTGTGACTTTGTGGGGATGGGGATCAGCTTGTATTTTTTGTGAGATTGTGTGAAGATTTTGGTAGAATATAGATAACGGTTTGGAAATGGCAGCCAATCAAAAGTTGACCTTTACCGAGCGAATATCATAGTTTATTACCTGATCAGACTCATCGTTTTTCGCCTCCTGACGTCTCTTACTTCTTCTTTTACTTTTTTTCTTGCCAGAGAGCATGTATTCCATGGAATGATGGATGCTGGACTCGACGTTATTATCTCTTTCTTTATTCTTGGCAAGCTTTGAGTGTGGCTGTAGTTAGTAGAGCTACAATGATATTGAATGTTCTTGATATTGACTCTCGACAGATTATTGTAACTATCGTGCAGATCACCTACTTCCTACCTATATCCTGGCCTTGTAGAAAGTTCATTAGAAATAGGAGATGGTACGAGATATTGAGTTGGAATCAGAATTAAAACCAGAGAAATACGTGCCTCAGGGGAAGGGCTGAGGTCAGATGAATTGAGAAGTATTTGGTTTTACCCCTGAGGGCGGTTTACTGGGAAAGGCTTGTTTACCCGATTGATCAAGGTCGCACAGCTCATTTTGCGTGACTGACCATACAACAACTGAGCTCTACGTATAATAGGATCGAAGCGTCCCTGGCTTGTCATGTTGATTTCGAGGTATCACCCGAGGTCGTACAAAGTGCCAGCTCGACAGCTCGTTTTGTGGAAGGAATGTTGAGGCTATAAACGTAGGATAAAGACTGGATTTTGTAGAAACACGATGTTTATGTTTCAGTAGACGAGAGTTGCGTATGAGACACATGGGCTTAACGTGGATCTCTAGCCTGAAGAACGCGTCTCGGGCTTCGGCAGACGGGAGACAGACGATCTTTTCCCGGCTTTCTCGACGCGTGGGGAGATGCATACCGAGTACCTGGCGATCTATTGCGGGAGCCTCGCTAGTTCTAGCACCATGCTTTTGGAGTCAGTTGTTGTTGCTGTTGGCTGGTCGGGTGGATATTTGTGGAGGAAATGTGGGATGAACCGTGTTTCAAAGGATCGCAATCTTGTTCTCTTGTATCCGTAGGAGTAAAGAGATCAACTGCATGGTTCATGTGCTCGACGGACGTTAGTATGCTTTGGCTGTTTGTTGTACGAAGGTTTTGTTTGCATCTGGAAGGTTTCGGGATCCGGACCAGATCTTGGACATGTCCGGGGTTGATTGAGGCTGATGATTCAGAGTCAAGAGGGACCTGACGATTCAGAGTCAAGAGGGACCTGACAATCTCACTATCTGACAGACCAAGGGACGGTGGGATCCTTCATAGAGGCGGTGATATAGGGCGCGATTCAGTTGCAATCTTCGATCCCGCAATATACATTGCAGGAAATTACGGTATACCCGTCTATATAAGCGATTTAATTTCCTATTATTAGATCAGGTATTCCTATAGAATTAGCGTTGGCAATAACTCGTAATACGGGTACAGGCTATGTTTTAATCTATTACCGCGGCTAGCTCGCTTGATAGCTAAAAAGGGTTTAGATAATAGGCGTTTTTCTATATTGTGCAGATACGGCCCTCGGTGGCTATTTAGCATAAGAATCATAATATCACTCTATTTATAATCCCTGATTGGTTTATTCCCCTGAATATAATATACGAGTAGAATCCCTGATTGGTTTATTCCCCTGAATATAATATACGAGTAGAGGCCGAAGTGGAGCCGGATATCGTAACTGAATCGCCTCGTATATTGTGCATACAATATAGCGCGCTTACGAGATCCCCGGTAATATTGCGCATTGGCATATTGTTAACATTACAGCTGAATCGCGCCCATACTGTGTAGGTTCGCGAATAGAAGTGCAGCCTCTTCTGAACTGCATGATTAAGAATAGATTGGCGCCAAGGAAGGCCCTGACAGCACCCACCAACCACCGAGAGATACTCAGCCACTTCTGACTCGCCTTCACAGCGTGGCTCACGCCAACCGTCCCCTCGACACCAACTCCATTATTACTCCACTCTAGATGAGATTTCCTTGTTTCGCCCTCCCACAGCTCCCATTATTTGCTGACCACGAGCCACCTTTCCGTGCTGGCCCAAGAGCCGTGTGCCCAGGCCTCATCACCGACAAAGATGGAGCTTCTGAAGGGCGGGAGTGACTCCTGCATGGTGCAGGCACCTGTCCGTCTCTAGGAGGTCCCTAACGAACGCCAGCCCCTTGTTCACATCAGAACAGGCCCCGTCAGACTGACTTTCTATGGCTGAGAACATGTTTCAACGTCTGCGGTTGGTGGAGAGGCTATCTAGACAGCCTTAATCGAGGGGCATTGCCAACGGGAATCTATCAGATCCACACTGCCCGACTATGGTTCTGCCCAGCAAGCTGGTTTTCCTCCAGATTAGGGTTAGATGAGGAATGCACCTACTAATACCACCACTTCGCTGCCGGGGTGTTTTTCGACCTCTCCATTTCCATCATTTCTCTTCTTCCTTAGCTGTTAGCAAACGCTTTCTTTCGTTCTATTCTTCTATGGATATATAATGTCCTTGTTTCATTATCACACTCATTGCCCATCTCCAATTTCCCCCTTTTTCGGATCATCATGCTGAGATTTTCGACTTTGCTCGCCATCGCGGCGACTGTTTCGCATCAAGTTTTTGCTGTTGTTCTTAATGCTCAGGATCCTGGTATGTTCTCACTTCATGATTCAAGCTTGCTCCATCTAACATTTCTCAGCCTCAGTACGGACAGCCTCGCGCCAAATTGCCGGTAATCTCGTGGGACTGTACAACCCACAATACCCAGGCACGCTGCCTTCTCCTTATTGGTGGTGGGAAGCAGGTGGGATGATCGGAGGGCTACTGGACTATGGTCACTATACAGACGACACCTCTTACAATGAGATCGCTACGCAAGCCATACTCGCTCAAAAGCAGTCAACCAATGACTTTATGGGCGTGGACGCGACAGGTAATGATGACCAAGGATGGTGGGCACTCACAGGTATCTTGAACCTGCAGCATTTAATCTTATACTTTTATTTATTCTCTTTTTAGCAATGAGTGCAGCCGAATATGGACTCCCTGTTCCCAACGGATCACCTTCTTGGCTCTCAATCGCTCAAAACGTATTCACCGAATTTACACAAAGATGGGATCTGACGAGATGCAACGGAGGAATGAAGTGGAAGATCCAGCCTGGCGCAGACGGATACCACTACAAATCCTCCATCGCTAATGGTGTCTTTTTCCAACTCGCCGCTCGATTGGCGAAGTTCACCAAAAATCAGGAATACGCTGATTGGGCCGATAAATCATTCGCCTGGATGCAGTCAGTCAGGTTAATCGACGACAAATTCAATGTCTTCGATGGGACGGATGATGCCAAAACTACTGGATGTCCAGACGTCAACCACGACCAATGGTCCTATAATGCCGGTATCTTCCTCTACGGTTCAGCAATAATGCAAAACTACACCAACGGCGACAAGAAGTGGGCCGACCGCGTCAACGGCATTTTAGGACGCACAAAAGAAGTCTTTTTCCCAGATGGCAGACCAATCATGGTCGAGATCCAGTGCGAAAAACAGGGAAAATGCGATATGGATCAACAATCTTTCAAAGCATATCTATCGCGATGGCTCACTGCGACGGCTTTTCTGCTTCCTCATACGCGCGATATCATTAATCCGTTACTTTCTGGATCGGCCGCCGGTGCTGCGGCTTCTTGTGCGGGACCGAATGGGATGTGTGGTTCGCGATGGTATACGGGGGACTACGATGGTGTGAGTGGTGTTGGCCAACAAATGAGTGCATTGGATGCGATAAATGGACTTTTTGTGCCTCCGCCACCAGCACCTTATCCGCCTAAATTGCCCAAAAGGTTGAGGTTGGCGCCGATGGAATTTGTGTCTTAAAAATTTGTTTGTTCGCTCTCTGATGGCATTTGGCGACGCACGTAAACCCTTTTTTTTGCGAGCGACATTGTTATTTTGGACGACATAATTTGGATCGACTTGAAGATACCCCACCTGGCATAGCATAGCTGGATCGAATTGCAAACTTGGAATACTTGAGCAAGGTGTTTTTGGAGACTGGACTCGTTTCGTTCATTTTTTTTAGATATATACGCAGGATTCGTACGCATTCATTTCTATACCAATCTCGAAGTCAGATTCATCTTTTCTCCAAAACTCCAAAACTTAGCTCCCACAACTTGTAGCGGTATAGTATTCCCACTTTTGCATCTACATCACAATTGCGCGGCACCTCATCTATCGCTGATACTGACCGAGTCAATCGAGACAGCAATATCCTCGTTTGGCTTGATTCCGTGTGTGATTTGGACGTTGAGATGCAGGGATGATGGGTTTGATGAAATTGGGGCTACAGGTACGGGAGTGCGGCAGTCAATATGAGTTCAGGATTCTGGGCTTTGAGCCTGGGGTCGGTGATTAATATCGGTGAGGCTGAGTAGGGCTTTTGATGGTGGGGAAACCGGGGGAGGATGTCATGTGGTTGTATGGTTGTGATGATTGTGGGAGGAGTCATACGTTCATATGATTGGATGGGATGATCTCACTCAAGCTCGAAGAAATTAAGGGATATAATGAATCGATGGCCGGGAATGATGGTTGGGAGAGGGCCACGTGATGGTTTTCCTTTTTTGCTCAACTTGAAATCCATCTTCGTACCCTAAGTAACTTTCCTATAGTCTCTCGTTTCTTCCACTTTGTTGATTACATCCTTTCTTCCACACTATAAGACCTTGAGTCTATGTCTGCATAACTCTCTTAGGTATCTTACCTAATCAGCGCTGCTGTCAGTGGACTCTCGACGCGTCTAAAATATTCTCACCTGGACCTTGATTAGGCGACGGAGTTGTGTGATGGTCGGAAGGAACTGGATTTGTAAGTCGCTAATGTTGCGGAAGGATGTCTTGACAAACTCTCAATGCGGTGCGTGATAAACAAACATTTGCTGGGCAATTTGGATTCGCTAAGTTGCCAGTGCCGACGAAGTATCTATTATCCAAGATCTCACGATGATGGCGTATACCTGATCCTGCAGTGGAGTCTGGTACTCGAGTCACGGATGCTGTGGGTGAAACCTCCGACTTCACCAATCATCATTTCCGCATTTGTGATAATTGAGAACCTGTACATATCTCGAGGTGAAAGTGGAGTATCGATCGTGGGCGACGAAGTTGATTTCGAAGAGTGGTCGAGAATTTGACATGCTTCAAAGCGACTCAAAGCGACTCAAAGCGACTCAAAGCTTCTCGTAACCCAAGGATCAAGGTCTCAATTATGTTCCAATGCGCTAACAGCGATTCAGGGTTGAAGCGATGGGCTTCAATACATCAAAGCGATGCTAAGCTTTCTTTTTTCACTCAAACATTACTTCTATCCATCAAATCTCCTTCGACAATCGCATCCTCCGAAACCATCCCATAATGTCTCGCCAACGCCCATCGAAAGCAATCATCTTGTCTCTCCCAAACGAGATCAAAGACATGATCTGTAAAGAATTTCTTCTCGAATTGTACGAAAATGAAGCCAGATACCTCGAACACGAAGGCGAACCAGAGTCGCCCGATAGTTACAAGCTGCTAAGTGCTCTAGCCAATACACTCACATACGTGCCCGGACTCACGGCATCAAATATATTCGCCAAGTCGAAGTACCATCCAATACCAACATTGTACGGATTCTGTAAGCACGACGCCGATGGTAATCACAGTGATCACGAACGGGATACTGCAAAGAATATACCTCCTACACTACGACTTAGACAAGTCTACACTCAATACTTCTATGAGGAACGAGAAGAATTTTATTCCAGACTGGACGCGGCGTTGCCACAAAATAGTCCGTTGCAAGTCATCTTTAGCTATACGTGTCCGCCGCGTGACATAAGCTCACATATTTGCCACAACATTCTTTACATGTACAATTGGACACGCTTTACCCAAATCAAAGTCATTTGCATCTTTCACATCGGAGAAGAGGAGGACCTGTTGCACATAAGGGAGTTGAAATATGTCTTGAGAAATGCATTGATGCAACTTTGTATACAAAGGCGAACACGCAATCTTGACTTTCCAGCATGGGCTAAGGTCGAATACGAACTGCGGTGCAACTCCCAGACGCAGAAGATCACGATTGTGCGAGGGCCAACAACAACGCATAGAGGTGGCAATTCAAAGTGGTTTATCGCAGGCACACCCTCATGGGTCATTGAGGCCTCAGAAGTAAGCTACTGCTTCTACATGAGCTTGGGCGAGGCGTGGGAAAGCTTTTGGAAATCAGTCCATCATTTATAAAGATGATGAGATAGCGGTTCTTATTCATAGATCGGGTCGAACATTGACAACGGACACCTGCGGCATTGACAATGAGAAGGTCAAACTGTATGTATCAGGAATAGGAGAAAAGTTTGTTGATTTTGGTTCTTTGTGATTGTAGATGGTTATTCTTTGGGGCAGATCGAGATAGTCAATAGTTTAGATGTTTGAACCGAGATATTCATCTTGCGAGAGGAATGCATGTCTGGGTAATCAATTGAGAATGGCCCCAAACTATGTAGTGCTCAAAATGGATTCTTACTACGGATTAAAACGTGAGAGATAATATCATGGGAATCCTACACTCATGCCTAGCCAAATAACAGAACACGGCCATCAAGAGACAATACAACAAGCATGATTACCAAGATAACACCACGAACAACTTTCGTCACCCTAACAGGAGAGATCCGCCAATAAATACTCCTCGAATCGTACGAAGCTCGCTCTCCTCATCCGGGCAAGGGGTCCGAAACCGAGTTCTGGTTCCATAACCCATATTACAGGATTGAGCACTGGATCGACACGCTAAAGGAAACACTTCTGAATAGACCACTTGCTTAAGGTATCACTATCTGCCAGGGTATCTGGTTCAAGTGAGTCGCTAAATCTGTGCCTTGCAGAGAGCGTGGGTCGTGGCTTGAAGCAGGGAGGTCTTGGTGACCCGCCTGGAGTTTTTGTTCTTCCTTCCTTCCTATCATCATCTCTCGTCTCCTCGGAAAACCAAAACATCTCCTCTCACACGCGCTCAATAAATCACAACATTAAATCTTGAACCTTAAGATTGCGAGCATGACCCGCGGTCCCTCCAAGTCAGGTCAGTCAAGCGCTCACAGCCAAGTCGGGTCCAGTGAGGTCAATTCCAGATCAACATCGATGATCATGGGGCGAAAGTCAAGCTTCATTTGAAGAGTGAACTGACGACCAGCAGTGATGGCTTCCTGCGACAACTCAGCACCCCACAAACGACGAAAAGTCAGCGATATCTCCACCGAAATGCGTCAAGACTCAAATACGAACGGGCCAACATCCACAGCTCCGGTTATCAAGAAAACAACCTTCTTCACCTTACCCCGAGAGCTACGTCACCAAATCCTCCTCTGGTCACTGGATCTAGAAAGCTATCTGACCTATTGGCGGGAGAAACACGTCTTCATCGCATACATTCAGCTCAATCGTGATGCTATCTCAGAGTGGTATAGTTTGATGGAAAAGGTCAGCCAGGATATTGATTTCAAGGAGGATGTCACGTTCTGCAAAGTGGCTCTCTTGAAGATGATTGTGGAGGGTCAGGACGAAGAGGATAGATCGTGGTGCGCGAAATATCTGGAAGTGCAGTATTTGTACGAGAACCTGGGATGATGTTCTGGAAGCGTACGTGAGCGATGACTTCGGAGATGCAAAGATTCGGATGCGGCTTTGCGATACATGGAAACGTTGTCAAAAGAAGACATCTTCTTCCAGACAGGTGTCGATAAACTTCTGGCAACCAATGTTAATGTCGATCATGATTCGAAGACGATGAATATTCTAGTTCCAAGTTGTCAACAGGAAGTGAACTCACCAAACATCAAACATTGAACACGACTTGAACCATGCCTTCACCCACGCAAAAACGTAAGAGACTCGCGTCTTCACATCAGCATCCTCTATGGGTCTGTTTCGAGAATGAAGAGACAACAACACTTACCGCAACATTCGATCACAACACCTCCCGTCTAAGCGAGTGATCTACTCAAATAGATCCAACGCCGCGTCTTTTACTTAATCAATCCACCATCATATCACCAGCCATAATCATGATTACGAAGTCATTCATCTACCCGCGCGTCGTCTCTCTCCAAATCCTCACCCGAGCGTACGATACTTTAAACCAACAACTCCACACGCTCTGCAACAAATTCACTGACGCACCCGCCAAAAAACCGCCCACGACATTTCTGTCCCTCCCACGTGAGCTCCGCCTTCGGATCCTCCTTCAGACAAAAGAAATCACATTCCAGCGCGTTCATACCAAATTCGGTCGACACGCTGACATCGCACTCGAGTGTACCAATCATCCTGCCATTGACGCTTGGATCGCGACGTTGGTGAGAGTAAGTCGCGAGGGCAGTTTGAGGGAAGAGATTGAGTATTGTAAGGATTGGTGGTACGAAGAGGTGCAGGGTGAAGTTAGGAAATCGATTGAGTGGAAAGCATAGTAGAGTTTGAGGAAATCTATGAGAGGACACTTACGACCAGGACGATGGGAGGATATCACGCGCCATCAACGACCAGCGACGACCACAGCGAATAAGCCAAACTTCCTCTCTCTTCGCCGCAAAGTTCGACAACACATCCTGCTATTGACACACGAGCTCGTTATTGTACGATCCTATTCCTTTGAACATCGTAGATTTGTCAAGAGTGTCTACGAGGAAAAATAACGACGCTATTCACGCACGCCTCCGAGCAATGCGTCATGTGATGAAGAACAAGCAATGGGCGAAAGATGTCGAGTATTGCTAGGAGGTCTGGTTTCGGGAGCCTTGATCTGAGTTCATAAAGCAGCCACATGAGCATGGAGCGGAGGAAGTGTGAACTGCGGTTTGTGGACCGTGGTTAATGGTGGTGGACACAATAATGTAACTTCTTCTATTACAACATCTGGAGGCCAGCGATGAAGCGGAGATGGATAATGGAGATGATCGTTCCTGTACGGCGTTAGCATTCGGCATTCGACTTGACAAATAATTATCTATCTTGCAGAAGTTCCCCAAGAGTGGGCCATGTTAGCGGTACATTTTCGATCGAGAACCACTGACGCATTCGTGATATGTGACTTTAAACATGATTCTCAGGTTCTTTCTTCTCATCGGCTCGGATTACAGCTGCCAATTTCCTCCGTTCTCAGAATTCCTGCTCCTCCATCCACTTTGCTGCCTCGTCTTTGTACTCGTCGCGCCATCGGCTGACTGGCTGCCTCTCATATACAATATCTCCTTGCGTCCACAGCATTCTCTTCTTATCCATCTCTTCAGTCACGTCGTTATCCGGACAAATCGCGTAGAATTTGCCTTGCTCCATCTTCTTGTATAAATAGTCCGCGACTTGCGATGGGGCCCAAGCACCCGCCGGCTTCTCCTTATCTGAGCCTGGATGGCCTCCGCTGAGGCCTGTGAATGTCCATCCTGGAACCAAGAGGTGTACGCTTGTCTTGGTGTCCTTGAGGTCATAGCTGAGGTGCTCGGCGAGAGTTTTGATTGCGGATTTGGACGCGTTGTAAGCCGCGTTTCCAGGAGGGTTTGTGATACTATTGTGCGTGTGAGCTTTTGTTCCTGCTGCGATATGGGATTACGCACCCTTGTTTGCTGCCGGTGACCACGATCGCAGAAGGTTTCTTCTGTGCCTGGATCTCTGGTACAAAGGTATTGAGGCCATGCACGACCCCGAAGAAATTGGTGTCGAAGATCTATCATGGTGTGTGAGCTACAAGTCGAAATATTGATACCGCACCCTCTTACCTTATGGAAGTAATCGGTGTCACCCCATGTCCCTTTCAGTCCAATTCCTGCGTTTAGCACTATCTCTGTTAATTCTACCGTCTGGAAGACTGAGGTCAGTTGAGGAGTTCCTCACTCAGGAGGTCTACAGGCCCAAACTTCTGCTGGACCTTTCCCTTTAAGTCCTTCCATTGCTCTATCTTCGATACATCAAGTTGGTAAGTCTCGACCTCGCTACCACCATTCAACGTCTCCTTAGCTTTTGCGAGGTACTCGGCGTTGTTGTCTGCGATTGCCACTTTCATAGCATGCTTACGGCATAATTGAGCGACTGCCAATCCTATACCTACAGCTCGCTGTCAGCGATGTGTCGTGACACGACAGAGCCCCGGTCCCAATTACCACTCGCTCCACCGGTGATCAGAGCAATGTTATTTGCTGCAAAGACTGAAACGGGAGACATTGATGCTGCAGATGCTGTGAAGCCGAAAGTTCGGTATGTGAAGAGCAGTAAGAGGGATGAGGTGAGGGGTGCAGATGCGAGGAACCGCGAGGCTGTCGTCGAGTCGTGCTAGAAGTTGAAGCTATGAAGGTGGGATGGGAGAAACAATAGCGCTGCTCACGGTAAGCTGACATCACAACTCTCCATGGTCATGATCCGGTATCTCCAAACGGGAGATCTGCCATTGATCGAGCTTGTCTAGGCGCAACTCCTCATCTATCACCATTGCCCAGGCCAATCATCGTCTGGCAAGCTCGATGAGCCTCGAGATCGGCTGCCGCTGTAGGAGTAGCTCATTGTCATGTCAGACAAAAGAGAGCCATGCAAGTTGTGGCATCCACTTCCGGACAGCCGTAGTTGGATTTCGTCAGGAATTCGTCGTCGAGCAGAGTGACGGGCGAGAGTATAAGACGCGTAGCTACAGCTTCTCTCGACGGAACAAATAATTTGCCGCGATAGTTCATCATAATGGTAGGAATTCGTGGTTTTCTTGGTAGGTGACAGTCTCGATATCCGAATGCTTAACAATTGAGGCAATCTTTCACGTGCTGGCGTATTCTAGGACTAGAACTATTTATTAAGGTAATAACCTCGAACAGTTTCGCTCTCCACGACCCTCGCTGGGATTGCTTCTGCTCAACAACCTCAAGTCGATCTTGGCTACAGCACCTATCAGGGCTATACCAATACCACGTCCAAGCTATCTATATTCAAAGGGTATGTGTTTCCCCTGCTGATGGAGATCATGCTGATGGCATTTCTCCAGCATCCGATATGCCGCGCCCCCTGTTGGCAGCTTGCGATGGGCCTCTCCGCAAGCACCAATCGTGAACAACGCCTCGATTATCGACGCCACGAGGCCAGGCGCCCAATGCCCACAGAACCTAGATGCCCCTAATCCTGGCAGTCTTGCTGACGCCGAAGACGGAACTGGGAGTGAAGACTGCTTATTTCTTAATGTTTACGCTCCAGATGATGCACAAGATTTACCAGTTTTGGTCTGGGTTCACGTATGTGGAGAGAATTTGCGAGATTGTTCTTTGCTAACCTTTTAAGGGCGGTGGCTACGGAGTAGGAAATGGACGTCAAGATTTGACGCAAATAATCAACTCAAATAAAAACAGCTTTATAGGAGTTGCAATCCAATATAGGGTAAATATGGCCTCGTAGAATGATTGATTTCCAGCTGGTTGATATTGATAATGTAGCTCGGCGCATTCGGATTCGCTTCCTCTGACGAGATTTTTCGAAATGGCGTGGCGAACGCAGGAATCTATGATCAGCTGTTCGCGCTTGAATGGGTCCAGGATCACATATCGAAATTTGGAGGAGATCCTTCACGTGTCACTATCAGTGGTGAATCCGCAGGAGGTGGAAGTGTGATGCTGCTGGATATGGCCTATGGAGGCAACCTGGGCAGCAAGTTGTTCACCAACACCATTGCAGCATCGCCATATCTGCCAATGCAATATGGCTACAAAGACTGGGTTCCATCGCAGTCGTATTACTCTTTTGCCGCTCGCGCTGGTTGCGATCCTTTTACCGCCTATGGTTCGAGCAACACGACTGTTCTCCAATGCCTTCGAAGGAAGGACAGTACAACTCTCATCGCTGCCAGTCAGAACATTTCGTCATCGGGAACCTACGGAACCTGGGGTTTCTTGCCTGTTACGGACGGGAAAGCCGTCCAGCAATTACCCAGTATACAGCTGCAATCGAAGGCGCTCAACGGACAGAGACTTCTTATTGGGAATAACGCAGATGAAGGTCCCATTTTCGTACCTCAGACCATTACAACAGAGGACGATTTGGTCGCTTGGCTCGAGTTGATTTTCCCGCTTTTTACTAATGACGACATCTCTAAGATTTTGCTGACTTATCCAACTACCAACAACTCGGTGGATCCTTCGGCGCCATTGTTCGCAACTCTTGGTGACTCTGGTCCTACGGCATTGAATCAGAGCTCGTTCGGCACTGGTCAGCAACAGCGTGCCTACAATATTTATGCTGAGACTACCTTCGTTTGCCCAAGCTACTGGATGGCAGAGGCTTACTCTGGACAGAATGGGTTCTCGTCTTACAAATACCAATACTCAGTACCGTTAGCATTGCATGGACAAGATGTCTCCGGCTATTTTGGTCCTGCAACCGCCGTGCAAGGACCCGATTTCGAATACGCATTCATGAACATATGGGGTCACTTCATCACAACTGATAACCCATCAATATCGAACGAAATCGCCAACGGCGCTGCCTCGAATTCCACAGCTAGCAATGCCGCAAGCTCTTGGCCGACTTTCAATGTCGATGCGCCGTATCAACTTAACCTAAATCAGACTGGTGGCGCTCCGCTGAGTGTTCCTATGACTGCCGCTGCCAATGCGACTGAGCTTGTGGGCTCAACTTTGAGGAATGACTTCAGGTTGGTCAATGCATACACATGGGAGGGAGGGAGAGGGTGAGTTCCCTATTCCTCAACATTCATTGTTGAACAATGACGCTAATCATGGCACAGAGCGAGATGTAATTTCTGGAGGGATATGGGAGTTGCTGTGCCTGAGTAACAGGTCGAAACCGGCCGCAAACTTAATTTATAGTCCCTATCAATACAATTTGCGAGAGAATCACCGCACCTCACTGAATCGGCCGCCACCCAAACCCAACCCGCAACTTTACAGCAAACACAGCAAACACCCTTGAAGTGATCATGCACGTCTACAACGCAAAAACCAACAAGGTGAACAATGATACTACATGTACACGGGTTTCTAATGCGAGTAATGGCTGTATCGGGGGTATGTTTTGCCAACCCTGATCAGGTACGAGCCAGCCCCAGAGTGTCCTGAAACTGATCGTGAGTTCAGATACCATTGCGAACCTGACTAGAAAGCAGATAGGCAACAATGTAGGGACTGGGCCAAGCGGAATAAGAGATTACATGGTATGTGTACTCCCTAATTGACGCAGGATAGGGATATCGGTTCTTGGACTGAGTTGAGTAAGTAGATTGGGAGGATTGGGGGCGAATCGAGCATGTAGTATTAGAGGGTTGGTAGGTCAATAAAAGGGGGGATGAAGTAGAGGGGTTCTCATAATTTTCTTGCCTCGGTTTTGAGAATTCTTTGCAGAGGTATGTCATTGTGGCTATACTTGAGGTGGCAATTACTTCCTATGGTGGCAGTATTGCATTTTGCTCTTCTCTTGCTTCATACATGATTTTCATGCATATATCCCCCGGATACCAGAATTCGAGGTGGATATGCTTTAATGCCAAGTACGGATGTCGGAAACGCGGTATCGAAGACAGCCGCGAAAAACTGGTAGCTTCAATTCCTCCTCATCCTCACTTTTATCCGCGCCAATTTCTTCCCCCAAGTCCTCACTTTCTGTCGTCGGCTCACATTCATCTTACCTAACCAACGCAGCAATTCCGCCACTGTCCCAGACTTCTCTCTTTGCTCGCAGACCGCCACCGATTCCGTTGTAGTGTTCGCGTCAAAAGCATTCGACTTCTCCACAGTCTGCACGCCCCCAACCGGCTTTAATTTCTCTGTTGGTCCTATTATTTCAATCGCCAAAACCTGCCTTTCCAGGAACTTAAGCTTCTCGATGGCGACTTCAAGTTCTTTATTCGCTTCTCGACCACCACCGCGTTTTTCTATCTCTGCGCGGAGTTTGTCGATACATGCGTCGAGGTCTCCGAGTACTAGCTCGTCGACGAGGTCTTCGTTGGTCGTATAGACGGCTTCTAGCAAGGATTTGGGCGTAAGGGAAAGGGTATCGGGGGTTAGGGAGGTCTTAAAGCTCGGAAGAATATCAAGCATCGACGATCTCTTAGGCTGTGTGGTGGTCACAGGTTTCGGAGTAGTCTCAGTGCTTATCGTAGTCGTAGGCATGGAAGGGGAGTTTTCAAGCGTTGAAAGGATTTCAGGCGTTGAAGAACTCTCAAGACCTATCTCTCTTTCACTTGGAGCAACCTCAAGCTCCCGAGATTCAAAGTCAAACGGCAATGTAAGCTGTAACGCGCCGTCACCAAAAGCTCTGATTATTTCTTCTTGGAATCCCCCTTCCGGAATCATATCATAATCCAACACATGACTGAAATCCTCGGTGAGTCCATCTGCTAGCGAGACTGCTTTGGAATATGGGCGCAGGCTCGATAATTTGCCTGGAGCATCGACTAAATTTTGTGAGCCTAGGTTTGATGATGGGGATCCTGGGCGAGAATCGTGATTTGGGGAGGTATCGGGACTCGGCGGGGTCTGAGTTTCAGAAGAAATCTTAGTGATAGGGGAAGTCTCTGCTGTCGCTGCTCCGAGTGAGCTTTGATGTCTTTCATGCTGGGCCAAAGAAGGCAAAGTCCTGGTTGTTTCGACAGATACTTCGTCTTCTGTATCTTGGGTCTCGAGAGGTGGTGTAGGTGTCGACATCTTCTTGAAGCTCTAAGATTGATTCCTCGCACCGAATCTCCAGGTCTTGGTCAATTTATCGACAGCAGAATAAAGTCAGGAGGGTGACGTGGTTGCGACTTGCCGTCACTGATCGTTGGTTGTCAGGAGGCCATGTCCTTACGCTCCTCATGTTCCTCGCGCATGTCAGCAGTGAGTACGACTTTTTACCGGACCCAAAACGGGTACTTTTACTATAAAAGCATTCACAACGTGAATTAATCCTTATCACCTACAAAGTCACTTGTATCCAAAGTGCCTGTCGAGAATAACCACAGTGAAAGCCGAAGTATTCATCAATTTGCAATGGGCTGTGCTATGTCCACTGCCTCTGGTCGTCGGTCTTACAAACGCGTTCATAGCAAGACGAAGGAATACGATGTCTTTATAGAGAGGATCCCTCGTCGCCACGAGCCAGGCGATAGAAGGCACGCTCAGTATCCTCTCGGCCCCGCAGACTTAGATTTTCGCTGGCCAACAAACAATGGCGGAGTACCGGGTAGAGAATCAGAGTTCGCTGGAAGAGATCCCCGGAAGCGCTTATATGCGGGCAAGAAGGCTAGAAATGCCTTTGTGGTGAGGAGGGTGACGGAACATGATAAGAATCACGAATTGGGGGCGCAGGTAGAAAGGAATGAAGAAGGTGAGCCAGCCGAAGACGGCCTGGAATTGCCGATGGGTAGTAGGTATAAGGGCCAGGCCGAAGGATGGGAGCCATATGAGCGGGCGTTCTTCGGGGCTGAGTTCAGAGGAGGACGGTTCTTTGAGCCCCTGAAGAAAGCGGAAGACGGGCAGCAGGGTGGAGACCAGCAGCAAGGCTGATCACCTGCCGAATCACCTACAATTGAGAGTAGTACTTTAGCTGTCAACTTCGTGAACAAAGTGAATGCAGTAGTTGGTGGTGAAGAGGAAGTAAATATGATCGCCTTGGGGGAAGAAAGCCGAAGCCGGCAAACATTGTTCCGCACCGAGGCTGAAACCCCCTCGACCTCACACCAACCTTACACAGTATCCATCTCCCTCTTCATCGCAACAACTACACAAAATGGTAGATTTTGTTCAACATTTTAACGTTCCAAGTGGACTAGACGAACGAGGTCTATCGGACTGAGCTGAGCTGATCTCGTCCGATCTGCGTTGCATTCCTTGCCCCTATTACTGATACTGATGCGCTCCCACAATTTAGATTATATTCCCAGAAACGTTTGAAGCAATCATGACAAACAAGCAAACTTCAGCAGGATTTCCGCCCTAAAGTTGGTCGCTTCTCCGAGGAAACAAGGCAGAAAAATAGGATCATAGGCTATCTCGAGAGCTCGAAAAGGGGGAACGTCAAGTCTTGGTTCATACTGAAAGACAGAAAAAGCCTAATGATATTGGAAGGGCAATGGACTGCTTGGCATAGAAGTTCCACTCTTATTACCATTACCTCTAAGTGATAAAAGAGCATTGTTATCAGTATTGTTACAAATGGGATTGCTCTGTTTCCTAACACTTCAGGACTCCCATCTCGCCATTTCTTATATGACATCATTTGTAATGTGCAAACACAGTTCCTTAACACTTCTGCTGCTTAGCTAATGCATAGACACGACACTTGACGACAGGTTGAGGTCGCGAACCTAATTCCAAACACAAACCTCTGACCCAACTCATCTATTTGATTACCACCAGCCATGGCATTCACTGATTCCATGACCCAAGCCTACGCTTTCACGCGCTCGCGCTCGAATACATCCAGCTTCATTGCCGTCTGCATTCTCTACGTCCTCTTGCAGGTTTACCTTGAAGAACAATATCCCGAAATCGCAAAGGCATTCTCCAACCTCACTGTCTGTGATATCTACTTCCTCATGGTAGGCAACTACTCCCTCCGAAAAGGCCTCAATGCTGCCCACTATGGCTCCGCATACTCCTTTCTCCATTTCGCCAACGTAGGTGTTATCCTATCTACGGGCAGTCGAATTATAACTGACCAGAAACTTAGTCTGCTGCCCATTTGGGGAACCGCTACATCAAGTGGTCGGCTATTGGATTCCAGCGCTACGAATCTCTCTTTGAATCCTTGGAGTTTTTTGATACCATTTGGCATGCGAGTGGACCTCTACCCACTATAATCATCACCCTTAACATCCTTTATTATTTGCTCGTGTTTCTGAAGTTGGTACACGAGAACCACGAGAGTCTTCCCGACAGACTGCAAGTAACTGAAAAGAAGCTTGCAAAAGCAGAAGCACAAATCCAAGAGACAAAGCTTGCGCATGGAATAACGATCGCCAATTTTGAGCAAGCACAAACAGACTTTAACACCTCCACTGCTGATCATTTCACCGACATGACCACAATTACCACAAGATATCTTCTGGAGAAGAAGAATAACGCGGAGCTGTTATCCAAAGTTGAGACCTTGGAAAAGGCTTCCACCGAAAACACTGCCGAGAACAAACTGCTAAAAGCTGAGAACAAGCGCTTGAATATCAGGCTAGTGAGCCCGAAGCGCAAGATCCGACCATCACCAAACGCCAGTCAAGAAAAAAATATCAGCAAGGCCCAGTCGATTGCAAACAAAGAGGAACTTATCGCTCTCCAAAAGAAGTTCAACATACTCAGCGAGAAGATGGACCAGCTGACCAAGACGAGTAACGCCTTCAACGCGTTTCAAGATCAGGGGACAAAAATCTCCTCACTCGAGGCAGGTTGCAAGATCAAAGATGTCATAATCAGTGAGCTTGAGACAACTGTGCAGACACAGGCTACTGCCACAAACAAGCTTGAGAAAGCCGCCAGTTCTCACGCCGCCACTTTCACCACACTGGAGACAGATTGCGAGATCAAAGATAGCCAAATCAGTGAGCTTGAGACAAGTGCTCAGTCACAGACTGTCACGATTAGCAAGCTTGAAAAAGCTGCCAAATCACACACTACCACTATCGACACCCTCAACTCCACCCTTGAATCAAAGGATAAGGAGATCGAGGATCTCAAACAGCAGTCCAAAAACGATAGTCAACTCAAAGACCATGAAATCAAGTCTCCAGAGCCCACGAATGAAGCCCAGAAGAGTACAATCGCCACTCTTGAAGCAAAGCTAAAGTCGGCAGATGACCGAGAAACTCTACAGACAAAGACCCATCGCCAAGCCATCAGCGACAAAATCCGAACAATCAAAGAGCTGAACGATCAACACGACACCGATCTAGCACAGATAGAGTCCGAAAAGGCCGCTGCATTGAAAAACGCTGCAGATACCCTCGCACGCATCAAGCAAGAACACGCCACAACCCTCCTCCTCAAGGCCGATGAAATAAAAGCCGCACGCAAATTCTTCGCACAGACAACGCAAGATCCCTCCAAAGACGTCGAAATCACCACTCTCAAAACCGAACTCGCCACTCTCCGACAAACCTTCGACGTATCCCTCCAAAACGCCAAAGATGCAATCTGGAAAGAAGCAGAAGAAAATACATCAAACCAAATGCTTGCTCTAGACAATCGATGGTCAAAGTCATGGGATGATCGAGTCTCAAAATACGAAATCGATTGGGAAAAACTCGAAGAAGATCTAAAGACGGCGACGGATTCCATCGAGAAACTGAAGAAGGAATTAGACGAATCGAAACAGGAAATCAAAGACTTGGAAACGGTGATAGCGGAATGGGAAGGAACCTGCGAAGATCTCGAGAGGCAGAATCTGGAACTGGAAAGGAAGGTGAAGAAGCTGGAGGCGGCCAAGAGGGATGAAGAGTGATTTTGTTCTTCGGTTTATGGATGGACCCCGGGCTTGGGTACTAGTTTATAAAGACGTTAGAGGAGACTAGGATGGATAGTATGGATTTCGGTTCTTTTGTTGATTTTAAGGCGTTTATGGGTTTTGCAGTTGTGATCAAAATACCCTTGGAGCAACCTACCGATGAGATGGATTTCGGTTCCTTTGTTAATTTTAAGGCGTTTATGGGTTTTGTAGTTGTGATCAAAATACCCTTGGAGCAACCTATCGATGAGATGGATTTCGGTTCCTTTGTTGATGTTCAGGCGTTCATGCATCTTCTGGTAGTAATCAAAATACCCCAAATCTCAAAATCGACTGATAAGAAACTCGATCTAATATCATTTCCCAATATATTTGTGATTGCTGTACATGCTAATCTCAGGCAAGTTCTGCACCGAATAAAAGACATCAATTAAAGTTAACAAATGTGCTCTCTTCTCTAATCAACAATCATATACAAGAGTGACAGTCATATTTCGTCGATTAGATAAGAAAAGATCCTTTACGAGATCCAAATTGGAAATAGCAGCGGTCTACGTCACACTTCATCTCTAATTCGGACTGGAGGTATTGACAAGAATAGATTTGTCTGGACAATTGTGCTGATCCTTCACAGCTCGAAACTTCTCTGACTAACACCCAGGTATATCGGACCCTCAAATAGCCACGACCTCAACGCCATGCTATGCCAAGCAGATTGACAGAAAGAAGAGATTGCAAACACAAAAGAAGAGCAAGCTGGTACAGAAATTCGGCCAGTCAAGAGAGGTCGTTAATCTTAAAGGCGTGAAAGTCATCAGAAAGAAGAAAGAAGCAAGACGATCACACGGTCTCGACATAGTTACTATACTAAAGTTAGCCGACAGAATGCGAGAATGCATGCGAGAATGCACGTAGAATTGACGTACCTTGGGAAAATGCCTTCCCTAGCTCCCACCTTGCCTGTCCACCAATCACTCTCGTTCTCAGTCCTCTTAAGGATGGTGATAATTTCACCCTTCTTGAAACTCAGATCGCCGGACTGCTCGCCATCAAACGTGAATTTAGCGATTGCTTGATTTGCCGCCATGCTTGCTCGCTTGGCTCCGAATGCAGGTTTGGGCGCAGATGGTCTAGCAGGCTTGGGCTTGTCGCTGAAAGAATAGTTGTTGTTGAATCCGTCGGAGCCGCTGCGCCCGTGAGAGTTTGACGCGAAAGTACTTGCCCTAGTCATTGCTGAGGTCGTATTTGATCTGCTCACACCTGCTACGTCCCCACGGTCGTAAACATCATCCTGCCATGTGCTTGTACGTTTCGGTTGACCCCATCCACCTCCAGTCACTTGGGGAGACCGCGGTGACATTGCTCCCTCGCCCATTGCAGAGCCTCGTTGTCCTTGCCAGACTACATCCTCATGCGCATCATCGTAAACTGGAATATCGTTGTATACTGTATCGCTGCCGCCAGCTGTCGCAACTCCAGCAAAGACTCGAGAGTTGAGAATGGCCATGAGAGGATCTGCTTCCCGTGGTACGGGCGTCGAGCCTTCCAGTAATGCCCTTGCTGTGACTCTCCTGTTGTACATCTTCTCGTTCGCGTCTCTTCGCTCAATGAGCACACTGCCTTCCAAACTGACACCCGCGAACAGTCCCTTCGTTTTTGAGTATGCAAAGACACCTGCCACACCCTTCAAACTTGCGGTTCCAGCTGCTTCCGCATTGCGGCCTACCGGGCCAGCGGCAATGGAGACATTTCCACCTAGTGTAAGGGAGCCTGCTTGGGCGAAGGAGCGGACGGCCGAGGCATCGTTAAGGATAAAGACGAAGTCGGTGAGTTCGAAACCAATTTGTCCACCGAATCCGGCGCCAGCCGTGGCAATTGCAGAGGGAGCCGACCAACTGCCATCAGCCAATCGAGCAACGACAATGCCAGAACCAAATCGACCTGATCCGAGGAATCCGGCTTTGAATACAGTAATGATAGCGAGGCCCTGCGCGAAGATAATGTGGTCAGTTTGTTGGCAGCGCAAGTTTTGGGGTAACTGTTTGTGTAAACATGCGCACCTTTGCTTGTGAGAGGACGGTGGGAGGAATGATTCGATCAGGCCCAAACGCTTGACTCGGATCCACGAAGGAAGCTAGAATCTTGCCGGCCTTTTTGCATTCGCCTTGGAGTAGAGATTAGCAAACGAAGTCAGACGTTGTGGTGGGGTGATGGGTAAGCACTCACTCTTCATAGAAGAGGGAAGCGGGTTGTTGATTCCCAGCGGCATCTTGAGAGTTGGAGGAAGGGGATTACGGAGGAGGAAGGGGATGGGGATGAGGAGGGGGATGTCTGGTAGGACTATTAGGAGTATAAAAGGAAAAGATTGTTGTGTTAGGTAAAGAAGTATTTGTTAGGGCACTTGAGCTCGAGCGGGAACGTCATGGATCGTGGCTGAGTCGTGTGCAGGACAGCTGCAGGTGACAGCTACTCGTACCAGTACGATACTGTACTGTACGATACCACGTACCGACGACTCTCCGTCAACCATACCGGGACACGTCCACGCCCATCTCCCACCAGATATCAACAACCATCGACATCTCAGCAGATGTCGCTCAGCCTTGGTGTTGCGTCCATTGTCGCCTCGCCACCATGTCGGAGCTTTGCCGCCTTGGACAAGGACCGTGACCGTGGCCTCCGGGAAATTTCATGTTAAGAGCAAGGAGGGCAGGAAAACGGATGAGAAAATTGAAATCCAACTGTCCTAGAGCAAGCGGTTTCCAGGAACATATCGTATTGGAGAAGACTGTTTGATGATGGTGCGAGCGACGGCAAGGACCGAGAGAGAGACTTTGAGTGGTTCCGTATATTGATAAAACGAGATATCCTGGACTGATAAATCTCACACACACTCGCAAGATTCATAGACAGCCCCAAAGTTAGAACGAGAAATCATAACGCGATAGATTTTTTTTCAATGCTGGGACGGAGGCTAGAATACAATATACACACTTGAAGCTTTGCACGCACAACGAACAACAAAGGAACCGAAATCTATTTAATCCATATTACCTTCTTGAGGGTATCTATCACCCATCCGACAACCGACAAAGGAACCGAAATCTATCCACAAATACTTACTCCGCAACCTGTATTTCCGCGCAGAACGCCTCCTCCGTCCCATTCTTCCTCGCATTCTTCCACTTCGGCATCACTTCACCAAGCCTAAATCCCAAGACCAGAATTAAGGCCTTGAAGTCATCGATTACCTCGGTGTTGTTCGCGATGATAGCCTCCGCGGACTCGGCTTCCTTGGTGAGCTTCTCCACCTCCGCGACCTTTGTACCGAATTGGCATTTGTTGAAATCCGTGGAGGCTTGGAGTTGCTCGAATTTCTTTTGAAGGGTATCAACCTCCTTCTCCATTTTCAAGAGCTTATCATTGGCCTCCGTCCCCGATCTTTTGATTTTGGTCTTGGTCAGGCTGGTCCTCGTGTCGTTGAGCTCTTTTTTAATCTCGGCGATCTTGTCGTCTCTATCTGACACCTTTCTGCTGCAAACTTTTCGCAAGCTATCCTCGACTACGGCAAAGTTTTCTTGGAGATCCGCCTCTTTGATGGCACAAGCTTGATTAGCAGCGGTAATGGAGATGTAGTTGGTGGCATAATCAGCGTTCTGAGCTGCCAGTTCATTGAATTCCTGGTTTCTCGTGGCAAGAGCTATGTTCAGACGATAGATTTCTTGGTCTTTCGCGAGGATGGCTGCCTGGTGGGAGGTGCCGACGCTTATGCCGAGTTCTTGGGCTCGTGCGTCCGCGATGCTAAATTTCGACTGGAGTTCGTGCATGGTCAGGTCTTTGGCGTGACCTTCGGACAGAACGATTCCGATCGTTGTATCCTTTTCATGAACTTGTGTTCGGAGGACGTTGATTGTGGAGTCTTTGATTTCGGACTCCTCCTCCGTTGTCTTCAATTGTGCCTGGAGAATGTTGAGGTCATCATCCTTTCGGTTTGATGCAATCTTCGCAGCTTCCAATCCGTTTTGGAGAGTGGTGATAATGACGTCTTTGGCCAATTCCTGGTTCAGCCTCGACTCAAGCTCAGTGTAAGCTTTAGTCTTATCGTCCAGTTCTGCCTTGATCTCCGCCGAACTAGCTTTGACGGCTGCAAGCTCCTCTTCAGTCTTTGTCAAGCGTGTGCTGGGAGCCGATTTCGCAATTTCAAGCTCATGACTCAACGCTTGATTCTTCGAGTTGGCGTCTTTCAGCTGTTTTCTCAAGGATTCCACTTCGACATCAACTTTGTCATCCTGGGCGACATGAACAGACGGCTGGGATTTGGCTGATACGCGCTTCTCGCGCAACAATACACGCAATGATTGGATCGTCTGCTCGCGATCATCGAACTCGTCCTTGATATTGCTAAGCTGGCGTTCAGCGGCCTCAGCGCGACGCTTTTCTTGACAAGCCAATTTTTCGAAGTGCTTCTTGGAGTTCAATGCCTGTCGGTGGTAAAGGGTTTTGCAATCACTATTCTTTTGAGCGGCCGCTTCCATGGTCTTTTCTAGACTCGCGATCTTGTGGAGGGACTCAGCATGAGCTGAGCGCCATTGCTGCAGTCGGTCTTCGGACTGCTTGAATTGTCTTTTCAGCTTGGAACGTTGGTGTTCGGCGTTGCTATCTTGCTCTTCCTTCGCGTGTGCTAGGATGGCCTCGACCTGCTCTTGTGTGAGCAGACCTTTGGAAGATGAAATGCAATGGCCACTCTTTTCCTGCTTCAAGTCCTTTTCAGGCTGCGGGGACGCTTGCAAGACATGAATGGGCGCTTCGTGGACAGGAGTAGACCAGTCATCCGTCTGTGTTGAGATTGATATTGTGTGTTCTTTGGCTGATACGGTCGCATTTGAAGTGGGTGTGTTATCTTGTGGTTGAGATACCTCTGAGAAGAGAAAGTTCAAGATTTTGAAGACGATGTAACAAATGCTGGCGGAATCAACCAGTCGAAAGACGATGAGGTTCTCTTTGGCCAATTCGGTAAGGGGAACAGTGGGTTGGAGGAGAATTTGGTGGTCGTGCCAGTACACTTTGTCTATGCAGACGAGAAACTTGAGGGTATGTGTCGCTGCCTGTTGACGAAGTCAGTGTGCTGAGTGAATTAAGAGCGGTATGCTATGAAACGTACGAAGACAAGATGGATAAGACCAATAAGAGCACGTGCGTTGCGGCCCTTTGGAAGGGCGGCGAAAGCGTGATATGGAGCCAGTAAAGGTTGAAGCAGGTCAAAGAGAAGGGTGGGCTCGAAGTAGTGTACGAAGCAGTAGAGGAGAGCGACCAAGAAGAGGCGCTGTCCTTGGGTGAGACTGGTGTCCGCCATTGTGGTCATGGTTTGTAGAGTTGCAGAGTTGTGAAAGTAGAAAGAGTTGTAAGTCTGCTCGAGCTGAGGAAGAATTTGCGAAGTGGGGTGGGTATTGTTCAGTGTTGTTGAACAATAGAATCGTGATGTCATGCGAAGTCGAGAGTTGTATGGGAATTGTGAATGTGTGGGAATCATGGATGATAAGCTCCATCGATAGGAGTAGCATTCAACACTCACCACTACTACCTTACACCCATCATCTTCGTTTCGACTTACATCCTCAATCTCCTCACTCTACTAACTCAGACACAATTCACCGCCAACCACTGCAACTGGATCTCAGATAAGCCTAATCAGTGACAAACAAAATGCCCTCCGAAACGATTGGAACCAAACAAGACTCCAAATATAAAGAACGTTGCGCCTTTATAGTGCTTGTGCGTAAGAAGCAGAACCGAACCATCATTCCATTTAGGAACAAAGGTTGCAGCTGTCGATGAAAGATTGGTCGGTTGAACATAGACGGTGCAATTCGTTGGAGGTTAGTTGGTGAAGGGTCGCTGATGTCCAAGGGGCTTTGGGGGATCTGTCTCTGAGATGAGGTCAGTTTTAAGGTTCAAACGGGTGTTGTAAGTAGCTCTCACAGGGTCTGCCAGAAGGAAGATACTTCCCATGCGATATATTGCTGTTTGCTGAAGGTGCGAGGATGTAGGGCTCTACATTTCTTGTCAGTGTGTGGTCGGTCAAGGTATAGGTGTTTTTCATACCTTTTGTATTGCTTTGCCGTACTTGAGGCTGTCGCTTGGGGCATTCCAGAGTACAATATCTGAGTAATATTTGCGCACACAATTTGCATGGACATGACAGCTGCGATATTCTTTGCGAAGACTGCTGGATCGTCCTCAAGTGGCGACTCGTTGGGACTCCATTTGGAGCGTACGGTGACTACGGAGCTCTCATCCAAAAGACTTGAAGAGCTCTTTCTCCTTATACCAGATCCTATTCGATAAGTTTGCTCAACAAGGGATAAAACTCAGAGTTGGCCAGCGTTCTCGATAGTCCTCCAGAGGGTGATGCTTCATGCACTTTGCTGGAAGACATACACAATGACGGTCAATGTTTGTTTCAGGATCGTCATGATTTAGCGTATTTGTTGCACATGTGGGCGTGGCTTGAACGCGCAGATCCAGCCATCTCGACAGAGAGGTGATACTCAACATCGCCGTTGAAGTAAAATAATTGAAGAAGTTCAGTCTCAAGATGTGGTTGACTTCAGGGGAGACCGGCTATTTTCGGTTATTCTAAGACTCTCACCGGTAGTTCTACCTAGAGAACTACCGGCTTGTCCCAGCCCCTTTTCCCTGTTCTCTCCCTTCCTCTCCAACATCAAAGTCTTAGTATCTCTGAATACGGACAAGAAGACTTACGAGAATAAAGTAGGCGGTGAGTGACAATGGCCTGCCCCCGCGAATACCCTCAAATGCTTTTTGGACGCAGTGGATAGCAACAAAAACCGGTAGAAGGTCAAAATCGTGATATTTTCGACCTGCTTCGTGAGAACTGGGAAGGCTTGTTCCAGAGCAATTAAGACGATGCTGAAGCAAATCCATGATAGAATGTAGGCGGTTGTGAGCGAGTTGCGTTCAGCCCAACCAAGAGCTTGGAGAAGAGACTGGACTACTGCAGTCAGATCCATGATGGAGTGCTTTGATGTTGTGGTAGGATTTCGGTTTTGCAAATTGTGCGTGATTGAAGTTATGAGCGAGACAAGAAAAGGGCGAGCAATTGAAAGCTGTGTTGATATTAGGAATCAGCGGGAACGGGAACGGTGTTGAGGATTGAATGCGGCACACACATATGACAAACCCTCCTATTTTTCCCACCAGCTTTTTGGTAATAAATTTTGCAGGGCGTCAGAAGGACATTCATTCTTGTTTGAGATTAGCAAACGTTTTGGCTTGTTCCTTGAAGCGTGTCGACTGTGTTCAATGGCAGTTAGGCATACGGTTCGCAATCGGGTATCGCCTGGAATATCATGGTTCGACCTCTTCATTTCGATTAAACCATACTGAGAATCCTTCACAAAATGCTGGCACGCACCAACTGCAGGCTATGATTGCTTTATGAACCAACATTGGTTTTCTCTTAGACTTACGCTTTCCCACCATATCCGTCAACTCGTGTATAATCCCAACTCTTCATCTCAGTGGTTCAAATCACGAATCATTTTCTCAATCTTCACCACTTTTGTCTTTCACCAGCTTGAATCGAATTATCATGTTTCCGACGAGCTCCTTTCTTACCGGGAGCTCATACATGGCCTCTTGTCCGCAGTGAACTTAAGAGGACCAATCAGTCGCAGACGCGAACTGAGTACCGGATCAGGAAGTCTATTAGCACTTCTCTTCTTCGCCTTGGCACTCTTCTCGCTCTACGCCTTTTTTAAATATACAGCACCGTCGATGAGAGCTGGATGGGCCATCTCAAGTGCAGAGCCCCAAGCGATACTGTCCGTACATTACCTTTAGCCGCATCCGATTGGGAGGTCGTATACGGAGTAGGGCCTTAGATTGGTGGCGGGTACTTGAAGTAGGGTTTTTTGAGAATAGTGAGGAAGGCTGTTGGTGGTTTCTTTTGACGAAGAGAGAGGTTTTTGATTTGTTTATTGAGGTTGTACGTTTTGTATGAGGTTTTGAGAATGGTTATAGATATGTCCGTTTGTCTGAATTCTTTCCTAGACGATGGTTTGATTATTATTTTGATGAAAAAGTGTATGGTTGTGGTAGGAAGTCACTAGAATGAAATCGGTACATGCGAGAAACAGATTAGGAGTGCGTTCACTGGAGCAATTGCGTCTCTGCTAAAGCGAAGAATGTTAATTGGCAAAGACTTTTCAGCATCCCTAGGTAGTCGCTGTAGCCTCAATTAGTTCCCAGCAATAGACATACAATACGTATAAAATTACTTTGAGCGTTACATTCACTGATTGATCGAGTGGCTTTGGTATTGCTCGTATTACTTAGTGTTTAAGCTCCAATCCAAGATCCAATCCAATGGTGACGAGCCGTGCGAACTATAAACATCGTTTCGATCAAAGGCCCTTAAGAGTCCAGATCGATATCAGTAAACTTCTGGCAACCTCCACGAATGAAATTGCCAAAAATACAGCGACATGGATGTTCAATTGAGAATTGTTGCCGAATTCAGACATTTCGGAGAGCCCCATTCACGCCAGCCTCCGTTCCTATCATCATGTATTTCTGCTTGAACTGTGTCGTCCACGTCACGTCGAACCCAATGTCGCGCTTTCACCCCGGCCCGTAATTTTATTCCGCCCTCATCCAGTCGCTGGTATTTGTGTGTCTGTATATCCCTACCGTGATAACTCGATCGCATTTTTTGCCCCTAGAATATTTGCATCCAGTGCCCGCCTCGCGCTCTGCTTGATGGTGTTTTCTATCAAATGCCAGGACTTGTCAAGGAGAAGCCGCGTAATTCGAGATCGATATCGATGCGATTCCGGCGATATGATCTAGAAATATCACCGGAGTATCCTTGACATCAATTCCGAGTGGATATTGTCAAACTGGGTCCGGTTGTAAGATGCACCGCCCAGGGTTGAGACTAGATGGAGTCCGGTTTTGCAGCCTTTACTGGCTTCCACCGACCATCCTCCAATGTTGTCGAGGCGCTGGCTTTTTGTTTACAAATTGCGAACGTCTTTGGAGCTCCTGAAGCAATGTGCTTTAATTGATACGAGGGGATAGACAGCTTCACGATTCTTGTGCCCCGGCCCAAAACAGGCGGCCTAGAAGGTATCGCTGCACGAGCTGGAGGTATTACAATCGTTGGTAGTGGTGTCGCAGGTTGAAAACTGAATGTGGCTGAAGTCGGCGGTCTCGGGATGGGAGGAAGGCGTGCACTCCTTCGTGGTAGCGGTGGGTCCGCCATTGCAATGGTAGTATAGTGAGAAAGCGATCGGTCTGTTTCGACGTGTTAGACGCTCAATGTCTAGTCTTGAAAGTCTGAGAAGTTCTCCTAACAAAACTAGGATTGGTGAAAGGGCAAAGTCGATTCTTCGGCACTGTCCAGTCCGATTGCTTAGGCAGCCGAGCTGTGTTGTGGTAAGGCATCACTAAGCTCGAGTTGTATCATTCAACATTTTTCCGGGTTGAAAACTCATGTTTGCAAATCCTGGTATCTCTTTTTCAACGAGTGATATGCCAGATTCTCGATTCCTGTACGTCTTTAGCCTGCCCTTCCTTCCAATAGCGAAACACAGTCCACCGCATCAATTCTAAGATCGAGATTGCTACTCTTCTGTTAATCAATCCATTTTAGTTTGCCAGAAAATTATCAATATCAATCTCGGAACGAGTGATGATATTTGGAAGGCATGGATCTCTGCCCCTACTGTGGTGTTTCTCCCATCATTGTTTTTGCCCGGACTGATGTTGATGAGTCCTGGTAGCTTGGGTGGCAAGACTGCCAGAAATTTGTCACGGATCGACTCTGATTATCGCTGCAGGAATAAGTCATTAAGGTACTCAAATGTGCAGATTCTTCAACTGACTTAGCAACGCCGTGACCCAAACGCCCGTCTTCACACTTCCTTTGGTATAGTTTGCCGTTATATCGCAGAAACTACGGAAAGAATCACCATCTACCTCTTCGACCGCCAAACCCACCGCCTCTGCCTCTGCCACCACCATATCCGCCTCCTCCAAATCCACCGCCCTGTCTACCATATCCGCGGTCACCATATCCATCTCCAGGACCAGATGGCGCATTGTAGTCGTTCTGTGGTGGCGGCTTCCCCTTCAATTCTTTCTGTAGTGACTCGTACGTCTTCCTCATTTGTGCGTATCCGAGATGCATCTTTCCATAGAAGTGATCGGCCAAGCGTCTGTCGTTGTCCAGTCTGCTCAAGTATGCCCCACAGACATCGCAGACTTGCAGCTTCTGATGTCCAGAGGGGCCAGAGGTGTCGGACAAGGCCTTTAGTTCTCTCTCGCGGTCTTCCTTCTGCTGCTTGAATTGACGGATCTTGAAGAATTCTTGAACGGCTGTATTGACTTCACCTGCTTCGCTAAGAACGCGGACTTCTTGGAGACCAATTTGAACTGACTTTCCGAGATCGTTGATGGTTTTGAGCTGTGTGGTACAAGATTAGCCGTGGCACGCGATAGCAGCGCAAAATCCTTACCAGAGCATTCGTCTGTCTGATCTCATCGGGAGTCTTCTCCAACCGCCTCTGAGCACTGTCGATTCTCCGATTGCACTCATCGACGTACTTCTGCATGTCCCGAAGGTAGTCGTATTCGAAGCCCCACTTCGATTTCTGTTCGGCGTCGGCGGCCTCGTACTCTGTCTTCAGCCCTTCGTTGTGCAGCTTGGGACACGGACCGAAATCTTGTTTGGTGTTGGTGAACAGATCGTGAGGGCATGTACCAACAAGATAGGAGCGGCACACCTTCATATCAGTTATCGGAACCTGGGGCGCTCGAGTGCCGGGTCCACTCATGAGCTGCTCGCCCATGAGCTGTTCTGCGACGCGCGTCAGTGGTGTAATTCGGAGCGTATAGTCCGGTAGTCATACCCAGCAGCCTCCTCTGCTCTGCCGCCATTTTGATATAGTTTTCGGTGGCTGGTGATGTAGTTGTAGTTGGAGTTGTGATCGCCAGTCGCCAATCCTTGGGATCGAATTTGCGGCGAGTTTTAGAACCTCCGAAGGGAGAGGCCACCCAAACACATTCCGCTGTCCACACCAAGATTCATATGGTGTGCAGGATATGCGCATATGCCTTTCCCTGATCTATCACAGCTGTAATGCGCTTTTCCTCGCTGCTCGTGTCTGCTCTCACGGCTTTCTCACGACTCACCCATGCCGGATCTGATTACCATGAACAACTCCACATAAGGCCGCTCCCCCAGAACGCCCTCTTCGCCTCGTTCAATTTCCGCAGTAATTCCTCGTCCTCAGCCTTCGGACATCAGAACTTCAGATACTTTCCCAGGTCATTGGGGCAGATTCTGCAACATGCGCATACAAAGGAGTTACATTTGAGGTTCAGTCTAGGAAGATGGGACGACGAGAGCTGGGGCGCAAGACCCTCAGGCGGGAGAAGGGAAGGAGGCACAGGCGTGGAGATTTGGGCATGGGTAGATGCCCAAAACGACGAAGAGTAGGCATATGTTGCGTGCGCTGAGACCGGCACAAGAGACTGACAATTGCAGGGCGAATGCGCGATGGCTCACGCTCACGAATACTTTGTCTGGACTATTTTGTGCGTCGCTGAACTTCATCGACTCTACCAAGACGATACGGCCAGCAGTAAGCTTCGAGCCGGAAGGAATACATCCTGAGGGCGCCATGGACCATCTGCAGTTGCTCCATGGCGTCCTGCCTCACGAGGTGGTGTGCACTGAGAACTTAACTCCTTTTTTGAAGTTGCTACCTTGCAAAGGCAAAGCTGGCATCTCTAGTCTCCTTGATGGCCACAAGCTGTTCGATGCGTCGTGGCAAGCTATGGCACTTGATATTCGCCCTGTGTGCACTTCTGAGATGGACTGCATTTTGGAAATCGAACAGACGATAGATATGGTCGTCGATATTGCGAGATCAAAAAGACCGAGAGGTGGGTTGTATGATTAGAAGGCCTAGGATTACGACTAACAAAACTCAGACAACCCTATACCACGTCCGATACCCGAGTCGGAACTCGAATGCGACACGTCAAAGTCCTACAATGGCGACGACACCTGTTTTCCCCTGACGAAGACGTCAGAATCCGCATGGAGCTTGACCGAAGTGTTCGGTCGGCCCATCCATGGTTCCTGCTCAATTACTAGCGATGATGGAACCTCAGCAGAGTCTGTCTGTCTGAATGTGAGTCCGGAGCGTACAGTTGACGTGCGCAGTGAAGGTGTGTGGTCGGAGACAAAGTATGATGCGGACACAAAACGCTGCTTCAAGTTGCCATCCAACGGAACAGACTTCGACTTCAGTCTGCCAGAGCAGACGCTCTCGGTTCATGCACCTACTGACAGACCGCGTCTATACGCGGCGCGCTCAATCACAGGATACGGTCAAGAAAGGGGTGGTGTCCTGGCTGTGCTGCGCAACCCATCTGCAACCGAGTCCATCGAAGTTGTATATATGGAGTCTCTGCCGTGGTACATGAAGCCATATCTTCACACTCTCCGATCCTCCATGGTCTCACTGAGCGGTCCGTCGGCAGCGGATCCGATCAAGGAGACCTTCTACCGACCAGCCCTTGATCGCCATCGAGGGTGTCATTTAGAGCTCGTCCTCACCATTCCGCCTTCCTCAACACTTACACTCACATACGACTTCGAAAAGGCCATTTTGCGGTACACCGAGTACCCGCCTGATGCCAATCGAGGGTTCGACGTCGCAGCCGCTGTCGTTCGCCTCTTGCCCTCGAAGAACTTCTCACAAGATGTCTACCTCCGAACCACGACCCTCCTTCTCCCACTTCCAACCCCTGATTTCAGCATGCCCTACAACGTGATCATCTTGACAAGCACAGTTATGGCATTAGGGTTTGGCAGTATTTTTAATTTGCTCGTGCGCCGACTAGTTGCTGTAGATGAAATCGGCCCTGCGGGCCTCGCGCTAGTTGTACTACAGCTGCAGGGACGCATTCGAGCGGCGATACAGAAATTGACCTCCAAGTTTGGGACAAAGAGTGAGAAGAAAACACAATAGCGATACATTAATCAACGTTCTCATGCTTTTTGATTGGTTCGTGTTTGATCGTGGGCGCTTTGTCTGCACCATGGTCTGTGGATGGTCTGTGGTGGCGTTCATGGGTGGTTTGCCATGTTGCATCTTGGATAGATTAAGGTGCATGAGAGGATTTGACCTCATGGCAGTCGAGTATAGGTAAAGGTCTGATCGTTTCCTTTCTCTATCTCAACTTACAATCTGGAATGTGCAGTCCATCCCTCTAGTCATTTCCTATTTTAACATCTTGCATTCCTCCATTTTATTTTAGAATTATGTATTCCGCCAACTGCTCGAGAAGGCTAACACTACACCCGTCTTCGACCACTTCCCAAACATCACAACTCTTGGCGATAGCGCAGCATAACACAGAAGAAATCATGTTTCCTACATCGACACAACTATCCGCTTTGATAGGCTTGGCTACACTCATCGGTATGTGTTGCGAGCTCTATATCCTTCATCTCGTTGCCCGACCAAATTATCCTCAAAATCTTGTCTATGAATGAACTTCCTCCTACATTATCAGCACTACTCTGATTATACCTCTCCTATACCTTTTTGGTCTTCTAATGCCCATTTCGGCCCTTCTTTTGATCCATCTTCTCTCCCCCTCGTCGTCTTGCCTCCAACATCCCACCTCCATTGCACCACCTCATCTCAACCCTTCACTCAACCAAAAAAAGACGAAATCTGATCAACGCCACGAACAGCAACAGCGAATGCGATACAAACTTTCGGATTGTCAAGTATGGGTGGAGTGGAGGGACTGGACGCCTTTATGGGGATTTGGGTTGGGGGTGCTTGGGGACAATTTTGAAATTCCGTTACTTTCTATGGTGTTTGAATGGAGGCTGAGAAAGGCGTTCTCCGATGGTTTGTGGGAAGAAGGAAAAGGGGCAAGGTATGAAGCCTTCTGAGAGGCTTGTAGAGGATGGAACAAAGAGGTGGAATCTATGGTTTCGATCGTGAGGTTGTTGTGTTGGGTGCGATTTCACCGCTTTTTGGGTGAGATAGAAGATTTGCTTCACCCGCTATTTTTTTTCCTACACGAAAGTAGTGCTTTTTGGTTACTTCAGAATTCTACTGGATTTTCTAAATAACTGATCTTTCTGAAATAGTGGTGAAGTCTGTTCGTTCTTCCACAAATCCTGGCTGGCTCATCATCACAACTTGTGCCAGAACAATTGCACAATCAAAATAGCATACGAAGAGCAGTCTTGAAGAGCTGGTCTCGCGTTACTTCTGGGCAAGGAATTCGTCAAAGTCTCAAAGCATTTATCCACCGTCGATTGGGGACACACAAATGTCACTTTCGGTGCGAAGAGCTTGGGTTATGATTTTTTATTTAACGCGGCAGCTGAGATAGCATGCAAGCTTCTCAGCCCAAGAGGATTACATCGGGACGTACGACTCAAAACCTCTAGCCCCAACACCCAAGAGAGCCTTTGTCCTGTCCGCACAGCTGATTCCTTAAGAGCCCAAGTGACCATATTTTCAGACTTTGCTAACAACGATGCGTTGTTTCGGCATGATATGGTTTCCTGATAATGTTACAGTGGAGCTTTATTTACCAACCAGCAGTCGTGGCTGCCGACAAGCTAATCCAAGACGTTCACAATCACCTTCAATATATCCCACGATGCCTAGCTGGAGAACGACGTCGATAGATCTGTTGTGATTGAAATTGATTAGGTTGCTAGGAACTTTCCCACTGCAGATCTGAATTGCTAACAAAATTCTTGATTCGTGAAGTTGGCCTCCAGAGAAGAACATACGAACGAATTCAATGGGTGGCTTTACTACTCCTTCATCTTGACCATCGCGTCCACAATTGCCTCATCCCAGCCGCCCCCGTCGCGACCCAATCAAAAATTACCTTCCTATACCATCTCCTCTTCGCGAGGCCCTCGCACGCCCCACACTCACCACATGTACAATAAGTAAATGACGGGAGAAACTCTTCTCTATCGCTAGTTATAGAACAATGAACACATCGGTGATGATTTTCCAAGCAAGGAGTTTTGTATTCTGTTGCTATGAGATCGCCGCTTGAATTGGTTCTCCAGGTGAAGTTACGGAAGAGGCCTTGACAACGGTGGAATTCTGGGGGATTGCGTGAATTACATCTACAGCAGAACCAGGTCGGCGGGTGTATTGAAGGTGTGTATGGGCTATACGTTGTCGTGGTGCTTTCAACGTAATGGCAGCTTTTTAATTTCGGAGAAGAGTTGTAAAGTTCTGGTGGTGAGTACATCTTGCAAGCGTCAACGATGGTTATTGATAGCCTCTCTGAGCCTGAATGGAGGGCGATAATTTTGTACGATCCGCTCGAAAGGAAGTGATTCTGAATAATGTGACAGCAGTTAGCTGCTATGCAGTATATGAGAGCTCACTTCCTTGCTTTACAATTCTGACACTTCACCGCTTAGTTCTCGGCTGTTGGCCACGTATTCTAGTGTTTGCAAGCCTCCAGTATGTTTGCTTTCTCGTCATTAACTGCTTGGCGGGTACATGGGTGCGCGTGCCTGGTTTAATAGTGACTATATCGTGATGATTCCTGCAATCGCAGCATTGCCGAGTGAGAATCTTATATAAGGAGGAGAGGAACGCCATGTTCTCGTCGTCGAAGGAATTTTGTGTATAATTAATCCGAAAAATTCAGGAATTACCCTCCAGCGTCGTGACTCTGACGAAGAACGCGCCACTACTTGGAGCAGCGTGGAATAAACGGGCAACCGGCGGCTTCTGCTGGAAGAAGGGAGAAGTAGTGTGACTGATGATTTATGGCGAGTGTCTACTTCATTCCTCCATCGGTTCCGAGCGGGCATGATTCGAATTTCCATGCCTTGAAGACCATCGATGCATGGAGATGAATGGCTAGCAAAGTAGACTCAGGAACTTGACGTGTTCTGATGAGCCTTGGACAGGTTGGATGGATATACTGTGTTAGTAATCGATGAGGACTTGGGATATGATGTACTGAGGTTGGATGGATATACTGTGTTAGTAATCGATGAGGACTTGGGATATGATATACTGTGTAAGGTAGTGGAGGTGGAGGCAGTGCCATGATCTGACGATGGAAAGGGATGTAGTCGTCTTTTCATCAGAAAATGTATGATGCAACAACTCTCAGTGGTGGTGGTGTGGTGGCGTCCATGACAACCTAATGACACCCAGCCTCGGAGCTCCCTCGATTCCACATCAGTCCTCCAGCCGCCCCCATATAGCCTTCACCTCACAACTATCAACTCTACATCCCAAATGCGCTTCCCTTCCTTGGCCACTATAACAAAATCCATCTCCATCTTCTCAAACATAACCACCCGCAGCTTTTCAACCGCCCAGAAAGCATTGCAACCCCTCACACGCCCCTCATCGATAAAACAATCCATGCCAATTCCCTTCCTCAGCTCTTTCTTCAGCTCCTCGGCAACAACAAGGAACATGTCCTATCCAGTCCAAAAGTCCGATCAAGAATGGCAGGCCATTCTCTCACCAGGTGAATTCCCCCCTCCATTCAACTATACACAGCACACATCTAACACCCCGCACCAGAACAATTCCGCGTAGTTCGAAAACAAGGAACCGAAGCCCCCTTTACAGGAAAATACGACAAACACGCCCCTGCCTCGGGAACTTACAACTGCGTCGCCTGCAACGCGCCCCTCTACAAAGCCTCTCACAAATTCAAGTCCGGATGTGGATGGCCCGCTTTCTTCGACGGTGTCCCGGGTGCCATAACGAGGCACACGGATAAGACTTTTGGAATGGAGAGGACAGAGATTGTCTGTTCAAATTGTGGAGGTCACCTAGGGCATGTGTTCAAAGGAGAGGGTTATGCGACGCCGACGGATGAGAGGCATTGTGTCAATAGCGTTAGTTTGAAATTCGATGGGGAAGAGAAGTAGTGAGTTCGAGGAGTTCAGGAGTCTGTCGTGGGTGGATCGAGTGGAGCGTTGATGCAGATGGGTTGGCGATTGTCGTGAAGGTTATGTATAAGAGGTGTATGGATATAATGCATGAAATGGTGGCGTTGTAGCATAAGAGATGGCAAAATGATGAATGTTGAAAGTACCTCTTTCAATCATTGTTCATCTTGACGTTGGCCATTATTCGGAAACTCTGTGGAACATCTTGCCTACCTCCTAGTAAAGTGCTACCATATCGATACGCTCAAGTGTCGCCCTCTCGACCATGCCCGTCGTCTTCGTATCCAACCTCCAAACCAAGAACAGTGTCGTGCTTATACACGCTCCCAAGATGCATACACCCCAATCCAAAAGCCGTCAAAACGCCGCCCATGCAATGCCAAAACTCGAAACCCGCTCCAGATCCAGTATGCACCAAAACCCAAACTCCATTCATACACACCTCACGCCTTCCATCCCCCTCTTCTCTCCTACAACTTCACCTTACCACCCTCAACCCCCTTCCCCTTCCCACTCAAAACCCACCCTCCAACCCACCAAAGCAAAATCACAACCCCCGAAATAATCCCTGCCAACTTCAAAATCGCTGTTTTATTCCCCTGCTTCGCCATCCTGCCTAACCTCTGGCTCGAATTCTTGATAGACGTTCCCATGTTGGAAAAAACCTCTTGATTCCGTTCGATCATGGATTGGTCAGAGGCATTGTTGTAGATGTCTACTGTTACGCCGCGGAGGGCACTGACTTTGGAGCTGAGTTCGGAAAGGCGGGCGTTGTTTTGTCTGTCTCGTACGGATTCAAGTAAGCTGGGGTCTATCATGTATGGAGGGAGAGAATTCACAGGGCCCAGGGAGGGTGAAAGTAGGGGGAGGAAGGTACCTTTCGCGTTCGTAGGCTTCTGAGGACATCTTTGAGGGTTCTTGTGAGTTGATGGTATGTGTGGTTCTAGGTTTCTGCGTTGTCGAGGCTGGGAAATGACGCTTGAATTCTCTGGGTTGTCGGTGTATGAATGATGTACGTTCCAATGCGATGCGATGCGACAGTTGCGGCTTGCGGCCAACTTCACGGAAGTCTTAGCGTGATACAATATCCTGAGAAGAGGACCAGGGCTTATTTTCCGACCACATTTCCGTCGTACCACAATCACATTCCCAAGATAGGACCCACTCCATCAGAGCGAACATTTAGAATTAGAGCAGTTTTGTAGGTAAATCAAGGAGCATCCTGTTTTCGACTCCATAGCTATCTATAGACATGCACATCATCACGCTTGAAAATCATCGCTCGTCATTCCTGTGCACTACACAACCCACAAGCCAGGACTACATCAATATCGGCGCTGGGCTACGTGCCACAATTCCATTCCGACAGCAGTCCTACTCCCAGACGTTTGAGAATAGATCATCGTTCCCCGAGTTAAAGGCAGCAGGTTTCGCTGGGGTTGCCGTTGACGTGGAAGCATGAGGCGCACTGCTCCATCCTCCGAAATCGTCGTCGGCAGTAACTTGCGGGCTCGTAACTTTCGCCACAGTCGGAGACAGCCCCCAGCCATTGTTGGAAGCGGCAGGCATCGGCGCAGGAGCGGCAGCAGCAGGTTTTGAGTCACCCCAAGCATCACTCGAAGACCCCCAGACATCGTTGCTGCTTATATTAGCAGCGAATGACGAGTTCTGAGCTGGTGCTGCGGGTTTCGACGGTGCTGGGTTGGAAAGGTTGAAAGCGGAATTGTTGTACGCAGGTGTCGGCTTAGCAGCAGCAGATGCTGGTGCCATGGAGTCGCCCATCAGATCAAAAAGACCGTTGCTGTTTTGTGGCGGCGCAGCTGCAGGGGATGAGTTTGAGAAGAAGTCTCCGAATCCACTGTTCGAGCTGAATCCTCTCGATGGAGCGGGTGGTTGTGATGTTGCATTTGGGGGAGAAGCTGGCGTGTCGAAGAAGTTTCCACCACCTCCGTACGCAGAGGCTGTAGCCTTTGGTGGCGCTGCTGTCGATTTTGTGCTCATGCCCGCCAGACCAGCAAATGGCGATGGCTTCGCGGTTTGTTGTTGAGCAGCTGGAGCGCCAAAGTTCAAGTCGCCAAAGGCATCGTTCATTCCGCTAAAAGCTGATTGTTGTGCAGGTGGCGATTGTGCTTGAGGGGAAGTCATGCCACCAAATTGACCTGCCGATGCTTGGTAATGTTGTTGTGTAGCGGGTGCTGCAGCAGGTTTGGATGCGTAAAGTGAAAGGATGGATTGTTTGAGGTCAGGTCGCGAGTTCGCGGCGCTCGAAGAGGTTGCAGATGTGCTCGAAGGCCGGTCTGGAGGTGCTGCTGGTGCAGATCCAAAGAAGTCGAGTCCGAGTAGAGAGTCGGCAGGCTTCGTCGCCTTTGGAGGAGCCGCTTCAGCCTTTGGAGTAGGCTTGGACATGGGCGGTCCAGTACTCGGTCGAGCCGGTGCTGAGACGGGTTCATCGCCAAATAGATCTACCACTGAGGCATGACGCGTGATAGCTGACGGGCCTGCGCGTCCAGGTGGTGGAGCAGCTTGCCTTTGCGAGGCGGATCTCTCTATTACGGCCTTTTGTTGGACAACGTTCAATGGCTGGTAAAGTAAGTCTTGCATTCAACCTACATGTAGGGGATAGGGACACTCACCACATCGTCGTCGCCTTCAACCTCGAGTGTAGAAGGATCTGGCATGGGTCCATCCATAACCCACCGCTTCGATTCATACTTTGTTCGAATGAAATTCTCAATCTTAGCTTCCGAAGGCATGTGTCCAGGTGCCAGTTTTGCTTCCCAATACCTGTGTCTGTCAATATCTTGTTCGGACGTCTACGTCAGCACCGCTTACTTGTTTGCGCGCGCATTGCCCCATCGCAGCATGCTTGCCAATTGTTCGTCTGTCCATGTATCCAGGTCTACAGATTTGACTCGGCTGATGTGTGTCCCCATACCACGGTGTATTCCAGAGCACCTGTGGTCGCCAATGTCAGCCAATTCCCAACAGTCCTCGCTCGGTCTCGGGTCGTTGTCTCGTACCGAATGCACATAAAAACGCCCAGATTCCAACTTGCCCATCTTGGATCTATGTCTCGTGGTCAGTCTCAATGTCCTTCTTGATGCCAATCCCAGTGTACCCACGCTTGTTCCTCTTGCAGTCTGAACAACTCTTGTTCGTCTCGAGCTTGACCAACTGTTTCAGCGTGTTCCTGTTCTTCTCCGCAGGATCAGCCGCCGGTCCTCTTCTCGACATTGTGGCGGTTGTGTGTATTTTCGTTTGACCGTCGGGCTGGGATTCGCGGGTGTATATAAAGAAGAATCGAGGTTGTGGGAATTAGTAGGTTGGACACGGGGGGTCGAAGGTCGAGGCGCGGAGGTGTCTGTCGCTTTAAGACGGGCTGTTGAAGATCGGCTCTGGCAGTTCGAAACAGACGAATAGTCAACCTCGAGGAAGAGAATGAAAGACTGTACAAGTTCGAAAATGGTAGAAGGTAGGAGGTAGGGGAATAACTCTCGGTGCCTGGTTGGCGGCCAAATAACGGTGACGCCTCAAGAGTCAAAGCTCTGGCCCGACTTCCACGTGCTCAAACCTCGACAGTTCCAGTTTGGTTTTCACCAAACAACGCTTCACATCTTCAATTCTCAGAGTATCTCATTACACCAGTTAACTTTTCTGCTCAACTGTTGCTCGCAAGGCCTATCTACATCGATGCCGAAGCACCTCGCAATCACAGAAGGTGGCACTGCATTGATGATTGCAATGTTGTGGTCTGAATCATCTTGCAACTAGGTAGGTAAGCTGATAGGATGGATGAATGAGTGGATGAATGGATGAATGAATGAGTGGATGAATGAATGAATGGATGGATGGATGGATGCAACTCCCCTCCCACTACCAATGTCAATCATCATCCGCAAAACTCCTACTCATACTGAGTCCGAGCCTCATCCTCCCCCCCTTTCCCATCGCTCCCACTGTCCTCAGCATCTGCATTGGTCACAGTCCAGACCCTTGTCTTCCCACCTCCAGTTGTTCCAAACGCCTGGTCGTCATCGACATTCATCTCGTCATTCACAGGGTTTGTCTCGGCTGGGAGAAACAAATCATCAATATCCATCTCATTCACAGGGTTTGCGTCGCTCGAGAAGAACAAATCGAGTGCTTGCGGAACAACACAGTCCCTCGCTTCCAAATAGAACACTGCATCGCTTCGAGGCACCTGAGGTCCAGCAACTTCTCTGAACTCTTCGACCATTTCGTCCGTGGCTTTGGGTGTTTGATTGACCGAGCAGATCGCTGCGGCAGTCTTGTTCGACGTCGGTTTCTCTGCTTTGCCAGTACCGTGAGGATTAGCTGCGTTGGGTATCTGGTCGGCGAATGCTGTCACAGTTTCTGCAAATCCCGCAGGTGCGTCAGCCTGGAAGATCCCCTCATGATCTAGCCCCAACCAATCCTGGCAAGTCATGGCAAAAACATCCTTATTGTCTGGAGCAGCATTCGTGTCTGTAGCAACAGTCGCGCCCTTATCGTTCTTCCACTGCCCCTCCAGCGCCAACAACAAAGGCACAGCATCAACATCTGGCGGCAAAGTAAATTCTGCACGGCGCGTGCTCGCATATCTGATTTCGCGGTCATTCAATCGCACATCTGTGCTGATAGTTCTCCCTAGCGGCACTCCAAGCGGCGGCGAATCTCCCATATGATCGTATGGCACATAAATCGGAAACTCTGACCATGGACGGACGCGATCACGATCAAGGGGTAGCTTGCCCTCAGCAGCACGTCTCTTGTTCTCTGCCATCCATCTCGCCGTATTTGAAACACTGAGAACATCGTCTCGACTCTCGCCGCGCCAAAATTCTTCAGTATCTCTGATTTGGGCTTCTCGAAATGGATCCCAGACTGTGGCTTTGTTGGCTCTCTTCAGTATCTCGTTACGTCGTTCCCAGGCTTTGCGATGTTTGTCGTTTTCGTAGTCTCTTCTTTTCCAGTAGACATTGCAACGTTTGATGGCTTTTCGATAGTGTATCTCGTAGTAAAAGTTGGCGACATCGCCGTCTTTCCCTTTTGCGTTAGCCAAGATAAGATCGAAAACTTGATTTCCCTTGCTCTTCTGGGCTTGAAGATTGTTGACTGGGGGTTGGGGGCCATTCTTCGCCTCCTGCTTGCTCGCACCTAGATTGAGATTGAGCATGCTCGTTCTGCTGTCGGCATCGTCATCCCTGTCTTCCTTTTTCAGAAATCGATTCGGCTTTGATGAGGCCGTCTGCTCTTGGTTCTTCTGTTTCTTTGTTTTCCTCGCCATGATTTGTTTCCGGGTTCTCCCTCTTTGCTCCTCGAGGTCGAAACTGTTATCGGTCATTTTGGCAGAGGCAGGGGCTGTTATAGTCGTGAATACGATGTGAGGTTCAGTGATATCAATGGCTGAACACGGCTTGCTTTGACATGTGTTGTTGCTGTGATTGTTTACATTCCTGGACGGAGCTGGAATGCATTGGAGGATGTTGCAAGCAGGAACGACTCCACCGTGACTTCACCATTTTACTTCCGCTTCCCTTTGTCGACTAATAGCTGCTACCTAATGCTCAATCAGAGCCCTTCAAAAACGTCTCAACCAGGAATCGGCCCTTTGAACTGGGAAGTGATATCGAAAAATTTCTGGCAAAATGATTCGAAGCTCGCCAGAAAATTGTCAATATGGATCTCAAGTTGGCACTGAATCAATGAAGCCACAGTGCATCATAACTTGGCCGGGATCGATTCTTGGCGGTATTCAGGACGAGCCTGTTGTGAGCTTATTTCTTAGCATCTGACGCATTGAACTGTGCCTCGACCTGGAGAGAGCAACCGAGACTAGGAAGTTGGGGAGGACTTTCCTGGCCCACAGCAAAGCTGCACAGGCTTCTCTGCACATCTCTAAGAATCGACTTTCATCGTTGGTAAGATTATGGCAGATTCCAGGATTGTTTGCAGGAAACGGCGAATGACGATGTTGTGATTGAGCGGTACACCATTACATGAATCTGTATTGTATTGGAAGATTGAAAGAAAGAGCGTTAAGGACTACATCGCGGCAGCAACGCATGAGGCCTTCAATTCTGTTGCTCAATCAAAGCTGCAACTTCCACAGTCTTCGACCTCGTCCGTCGCTCTTCGTGCTCTCCAACGGATCGCCCAAGTTGGAGATAAGGTGTCGTCCATCGTCCGGGAGTAGAATGAAGTTGATCTCACGCCACGGAGGTTGAAATACATTGCCAATGGCTCCTTTGAATCCAACTATAATCTTCTCCTCAGTCGAACTGTACTCGATGGTGAACGAGGAGATGCTTGGGTGTGACGCGATCCCGTCATCTTCAAACCATGTGTAAGAGAAAGTCTGCCCATACGAACTTCTCTGGGGTGGGAATATTTCAATGCTGCGATAATCGTCATCCTCAAGTGTGAGACAATCTGGCTTCAGCTCCCCAGGCATTCGAGTTTGTTCAGCTTTGCCAACCGGGACAGCTGCTCCAATTTTGGCCAACACAGGAATACTCTCTTTCCACTCAGAAGAAATCTCAACCCACTGCCCTGAAGCAAAGTACTGATACGGCGCGTTTGTGTTCACGTAGCCATGGTCAAAACCTTTGCCACTCTTCCTGGGAAGATAGATCTTCGCTGTGGTCTGACCAGGCTGGAATACACCTGCGACAAGTAACGAGTCCCCAAACCAAAATTGTTCCTCTCCCCCTTTCAGAAATCGTGACCAGACCTCAGGATCAGACTCATAGTCCCATCCCACCCATCTCTGTGGCGGCGAAGCAGTAAGATGACTTTCTAGCGCGAGAGAGTAGATGTACGGTAAAATCTCGTACCTCCGTTTGATGGCCGCGCGAATCAGTGGTGTGATCTCTGGATACATCCATGGTTCAATCACTTCGCCGACGGAGTTATCATTAGCAGAAGTCTTGAAGCAGTTGATTGCGAAACGAGGTCCGTATATACCAAGCTGGACCCAACGCAATAATAGCTCAGGAGAAGGCTGAGGTCCTTTTTGTTGTCAGCCATAAACTGCACAACAGCGTTAGATATTTGCTCACCCTCAAAACCCCCAATGTCATGACCAGAGCATTGGAGGAGCGATATTCCGGCGTTCAAAGAGAGTGCGTTTGCCCCTTTCATCGATGCCCAGCTTGTGACATTGTCTCCACTCCAAGTGCTTGCGCAGAATCTCATGGTGCCGGCAGTTGCACTTCGAGTAAGCACGAATGGTCTCTCGTTGGGCGCTACACTAAGCAAAGCATCATGGGAGGCTTTCGCCATTAGCTCAGTGTGCATTGCTCGACCCCACAGCCCGAGTGAGTTTGTCGCCGTGGTCTCGGCACTCGATACAGGACCCCTGAGCGCGAGAGCCCAGCTATCGTTGGGCAAGACATACTCGTTATTGTCATTCCACATGGCATCGATTCCCTGCTTCTTCAATTCTTGCACCCCTTTGAACCACCACTGGAACGCAGTTTCTGAGGTGAAATCGATGTGGCTTCCATCACCATTTTCGCCACCACCTGCACTCCAAAGTCGCATGGTGGCTGTTTGTCCATGACCCTCTTTGAACAGTCCATTCTTGTCTTTGAGATACTGATAATCGGGGTGAGACTTGAGTACAAAGGGTTTGATATTCGTGAGAAGTCGGATACCTCGAGAGTGATATTCTGCAATCCACTTCTCCGGGTCCGGGAAGCGAAGTCGGTTCCAATGGAAGACATTCCTCACCTTAGGCTCAATTTCGGAAATTGAGTAGCCAGAGCTCATCTGGTGGGCTGAGCAAGGTATGTCGTGTGCTTGAAGCTTATCTGCGAAAGCAAGTAATTGTTGAGCCGCCGGAGGATCGTCACCCATGCAATATTGATAACCACCAGAAATGTATCCGAAGGCCCACTTTGGTACCAAGAGAGGAAATCCCACAAGCTCGGCGTATGTTCTGACAACGTCCCTCAAGGTTTTGCCGATGATTAGATATTCTTCGAGGCCACCATAGTCTTGTCGATACACTTTGTAATGTCCCCATAATCCATCAATCTCGGACCCAACACACCAAGATCCTCTGCTATGTGTCGTCGAGAAGATCGCAACGCAGCCCTCCGGCGTTGCCTTGATTAACAAAGGCAGATGCTTGTACAATGGATCGGTCTTATGCACATCGTAGCCAAAGCAGTCGCTTGCAGAAAGCTGAAAATGGCGCCCAGTCAGGTCCATGGGAGCAGCCTTTTCACCTAAACCAACATGCAGTGCATTTCTGTCGTGCTTGGTGTAATGGGCAATCCCAGACCCATCGCAAACGTATGAACGAGACTCCAGATCCCGATGCAAGGGCTCTGGGGCACCTCTCCATCCCAGGGAGACGACGGGTGTATCGGCCCATTCCACAGAAGCAGTCACATCTCCAACATCGAACACTATCGATTGGTCGTCCGGCCTGTAAGATGAGAGGTTGATGCTACGGGATTGCGATTTGGGCTCCTTAACGCTGGGCCATGGTGGTAATGGGTGATTCTCAGAAGTGAATATGGCTCTGAAAAGATTTGGGCGAACGACTCGAAACTGATAGTCAAAGCAAGAGGCATCATTTGAGGATCGTAAATGTATCGAGGAAGCTTTAGCTGTGGTGAATTCTGCAAGTTCTACATAGGCCCGAGGAGTGGACTCAAGTTGTAACATTGTGGCAGGTGTCAGCTATGGTTCTGAGTATGAGATCAAGCTTTGTCAAAGAATGAAGAGAGTCCAGATGGGATCGGTCGGGGTTGTGAGGGATTGCATAGCGAGAGCCATCCTGGAGATAAGGAGGTACTGTTATGGGTCGAAACACTTTCAAGTCCAATGCTGCGATGGAAGAACAGACACGTGTATGGCCTTGAGGGGTATACGATGCAAGTTGAGATGAAAATGTGGAGAAGCAGAGACGCGTTGAGGTCGGTACCGTAAATTATGTTTGTCATGGACTAAGACTCAAATAAGTAATTCGATACGCCATCATACTTTTCATCATCCATCCTCTTCACCGCCCCATTCGAGATGTCTCATTATCGTTACCAAAGCTCCCGGATATTCTTCAATCTCGTATTCGCAGCGGTACCATCAATGGAGGCTCTCAAATTCATTGCTGCCAGCTGCTCGCTACAAAAACATCTTTCTGCCTATCTGTATGCATATGGTGCCACTTTTTGACGAGATTGAGGTGGCCGTGTGCGTTCGGTAGCTCGAAAGTTGTTTACCAGATCTGGCACTGTTTGAATGAAGTGTCCGGGATCGTGTATGCTACACATCATGACCTCTGCATACATACGATTTATTCGGCCAATCAGATTGAGGCATTCAATGAGTGCCGTCTTGTCGCTGTCGTCCCAAATCGATTCTTCCACCATTCTTTGGTGTAGATTGGTGATCTTATCCAGCACTTTCATTGGTTTCTGAGATTTGACTTCGCTATTCATTAGCTGTCGCCACTGGTTCTTCAAATCCAGCTTCGAAGCCAGCCTTGTAGCCTTATCTGTAGGCTGGCGCCTGGCCTCATCTGTCGGCTGGTATCTAGCCTTGAGGCGTTTGAGGGTGTCATGCAGTGATTTTGAGGAGCCAATTACGTCGAAATCCTGCCTTGTAATATGGTCTCTCACCCATTTGTGTGTAGAAGCCAAATCAGTGCGTTCCCTTATGTAAACGTCCAGCCGGAACTTGTAGTCATCTTGTAGCATCTTGTAGATGGTTACTTGTCTTTGATCCAAGGCCACAAGTGGTGTGCCTGGGGCAGCACCTGCCATTTCGGTAGTCACCATTTGAGGAGCAGTCAGAGCTGCAGGAGGGTTGTCCATATCGGGATTGGCCTTGTCCCAGATGCCTAAGTCCAGGCATTGTGCTCTGACCAATTGGATGAAGTATGGCCACTCCTTTCGGTCATTGAGGATGATCTCGACATTCCTATTGGTTGAAGCCGTACGAGATTCCATTTCTGTGGTTCCTGATTGGCTCAAATCGTCCTCGAGTGTGAGTGTCCTTCTCTTGCTGTGCGTGTATGTATGTGTATGGGGTGTCCCAATGTGGTGACGTGGCCTAAACGTGTGGTGGTGGTGGAGATGGGATTGTTGTGATCGGAATTCGAGGATTAACGCGATGCACGTGATATCAGGATTTCTGGCTCTAACTGGATGAATAAAAGATGTATGTTCGACTGAACAGAGTTGAATGCATGAAGGGTGGTCTGTAGATACAAGTGCTCAATCCAGTTGAGTATACATAGTATGCAGAAATCCAGTAAAATGAGTGTAATCTAAGTGCGGCGAGATCCATGCATGCCGAGGTGGCATCATTCATACCACAGTAGTTCTACTGTGGTACCTCCTACACTATCCGTACGCACATACACAGCACTGTGTAGTAGGAGGTATCCAACCCATGGAAACATTCAAAGGTCGTCGAAAGAACCAGCCATTTCTGACCACATGTAACATTCTCGCAGGATGAAGACTTTGACACCAGGCCTGTGTTCAGTCTCCGCTTGAGCCATGATTCGAAGCCTCGTCTTGGCTTGAGAACGACGTGCCGTCTGAACCAGCTTCAAACAGTCGGACGCCACAGTGGTGCCGACTATTGGGTGCCCAGGGGAAGGGGGAGGAGTGGGATTGAGGGGGGCACCCAATAGTCGGCTCCGCTGTCGCGCCGCCGTCAAGAGAGGCTTCAGGTATCTAACAAGTTCTACGGGGTACACACAACATATCCAGGTCAATTTTCCACCATGGATCCAGTCCGCGTCAAAATCCAATGATCAAGATTGGTGCGAGGCAAAATCATCGAGAGCTGGGGCAGAGATCAAAACTCGTGAGTGGCTCGCGTTGCGTACTGCCATAGTGCTCAATGGCCAATGCAGATTCAAATTGTCTAGCCTAAGTTGGAGTCAGTATACGAAGTCTCCTCGCTTGAGCAGGGTGTTGTACCTTGGGCAGTAGATAATCGAGCCTCAAGAGACATTAACGACGTGGCTTTCAGGTCGAGTACCGATCTACCTCATTTCTCCGACTCCAATAGTTTCCTGGTCCGGAAAATTAGTCCGCGAGCACTGCTCAGTAGGAAATTCGAGAAAAAAGCTTGGGATCCGTGTCCGTTATGGGTCTCCTGAGAGGTCGAGAGTTTGGGCAGACAAAATGGGTAAGCTTGAGCTGTTCCGTCTGCTGTGAGGCTGCGTTGCTGGTGAAAAGGGACGAAGAATTGGAGATGAGATGGGCCTGATCCGTAAGACAGCGCGATCGGTCACACGAGATGGCCAAATTTGGCGATCATCTCGTCAATTTCTTTCCATACACCTTCGTCGTCGTCGTCGTCGTCGTCCGAATCCACCGACCCGACCATCTCTTCCTTGTTATCCGAGTCTTCCTTGTTATCCGAGTCTTCAATGTCCTCTGCCTTGAGCTCGTGTCTCAAAGGTGACGATCTCCTCGGGAAGGCCTTCGTCGTCCGTTGCGGCTGCTCCACAAATGGCAGATGACCCCTAATCGAGTTCTCCTGGTCTCCCATATCCAGACGGGCTTTCCGGTAACCTTCGAGACGGCTGTGATCTTCATCCCACTGGGTGAAAACTTTGTCTGCCTCAGCATTGACTTTGTCAGCGTTTGCGCACTTCCTGAACCAGTGGGTATATGCTGTCTTGATCCCGCACACGTGGTCGAGTTTGGTGGGTGGGTACCAATTCGGATTTGCGGCTAGGCGGGCAACAATCCATCGTTTTTTAGCATGAGTCCACTGGTCGATTAAATCCTCGGCTTGTGCGACGACTCTCTTGGCAGTTTCTTCGTCAACACGACCCGATTGGACTTCAATATTGTTGATGAAAATGCGAGCAACCGTCTTGCCGTCCTCGCCGATACATTTGTCATATTCGCTGGTGAAAGCGGGTTCGCCATCGCCAAGATACTCAAAAAGCTGTTCAGTGGCGCTGTTCCTGGCTGCAGCGGCATGGCGATGTTTCTCGTCCAATTGATCGTATACTCCTTCGTGAAATCTGTCGATTTGGCAGAGTGGGCAAGAGCCTGGGAGTGTGAAGGTGGCTAGATCGCAGTCGTCCGCGACTGTGCAGCTGGGCACGCGTCCGCCTTCTGTTTCTTCCTGGAAGGCCGCGCTGCATGTCGAGATGCGGATGCGTTTGGAGCAATCGCAGTCCTCGTATTGAATGTGCTTGAAGGTACACATTTTTGCGGCTATGTTGGCTAATCCATGTTAGTGTCTTGTTCTCTCTGGAATTTGACGCAAGGAGCTGGGGGTCTTCTATGTCAGGAGCAATATCGATGATCTTCTGGCAGTTTGATTTTGAGAAGCTGCCAGAAATTCATCGATACTGATCTTGATCATAAGGTGACCAACGGCTCCGGGCTGAATGATGGAGGGGAGTCTTTTACATACCTTTGTGGGCTCTGTATGAGATTTGCCTGAAGGCTTTGCTGGGTTGAAGCGTATGAGCGTATGTACACGCTTGTAACAGTGGTTGTATGTGTGCGCAAGGTGTGTATGACTCTCGGATTCTGTGATCTTGACCATGTAGAAGTTGAGACGTTTGTAGAGCTTGAGCTGAGAGCGTAAGCAGATTTGAGACGTTGGTAGAGCTTGAGTTGAGAGCGTATGCAAAATATTGTTTGGTGAAGAGAAAAAACTGCACGAGAGCTGCAAAGTCACTGCAAACTTTTCCAGAGCGGCTGTGCTAGCATCTAAACTTTCAGGTTCCATAGGTAGACATCGGACATCGTGAGTTTGAGTTTCCAACACTGGAGTAACATATTTTGTGCCCGACAACAACCAAAATTCTACCTGGCCCTCTCAATCGGACATCGATAGATATAAAGTCCTGGGGACTTCTCATCATTAAATTTCCAGCAGTTCATTCATATTGATATCGAAGCCGAAACGTTTATGATCAAAACGAAGCCTTTCGTATTCCACAGGTTGGCATCCTGCATGGTGGGTTTTGAACCCCGTGGCGGGTCAAACTTTACTTTCATGGGTAGTCAGCCCAGTGCACCATGGGAAGAGCAGAACAAAGCGACTAATCCGGCCCATTCGATCTCTGATGGAACAATCGAGCCGGCTATGTCCACGGCCGATACAAAACTCATCTGAATACTCCTCCTTCCAACAATGTCTATCCAGATAATCCATCGAATAGCCTCCCAGCGAATAAGCATGTCCCACTGAGGATTCCCCATCCTAAGCACTCCCCCTCCTCCCCCAATTGCGTCCGCCCCACCCCTCCACTCCAACCCGTACCCTTCCCCTCTCAATCTCCGTATCCCACTTCCTCTCCTCCTCTTTCTCAATCCTCCGATCCGCCTCCGCCTCTCTGTAAGCCTGTTCCCCAATCTCCTCCGGCCCAGGCGTAATCATCTCCTCCACCATCCCTTCAAGCGTATTCCCAGCTTTTAGATGAACCATACTACTCTTCTCACTGATCGATCTACCCAGTGCCTGACGTTTGATCTTGTAAGTGTGGTAGAGGGAGTTGAGGGCATCGGCGTCGGGTTTGAGGAGCGCGATGGTGGAGGCGTGGTAGGTTGGGTAATCGTGGATTGGTGTACCAAACAGCCCAACTTTTCCGTCGCGTTTGTCCTTTTTCTTGTTTCCTTTTCTTGTATTCGGTGGAGAGATTGTGTTGACTCTCGCCTCCTCCACCCATACGCCCCTCATCCCCTCCATCCTCCTCGAAAATCCATCAAACTTTGTCATCGTAAAGTCCGTCGTCCGCGGCTCATCAAGTCTTGCATCTCGTAACTTCGTTCTTCCCCTCTCCTGCAGCACTTGCTCCCTCAAACCGGACTCCGCCCTCGAATGAATGGGATAAAGATTCGCCTTCAACTCCTCCTCCTCATCAAAATCCCACTCCTCGTCCGCATCGAAAGCGATCCCATATCCTACCCCATTCCCAACCTCATCCCTCTTCCTTCTCATTTTCATTTTGCCATCAACAATAGCGCTATCTCCCGTTAAATGCGGTCTCGAATTATCCATTCCCAGGCTCACAGTATCCGTGGTAGTTGTTGATTGTGAAAACGAAGGCTGTTGCTTACTACAAAACCAAAAATAGCAAGGAGATAAATGCTCGGTTTGCGTGTTCCGCAAATAAAGGTGGGTAACAATGTTTCCCGTGTTGCAGTGACGTTGTGATTATATGCCATGACGCTGGAATCGTGAAGTGTTGTTGGAGTGAACTTGTGAGGTGTTGGAGTAAATTGGTGAAGTATTCGTGAAGTATTCGGGTGCGAGGAGTTGATGCTGACAACACCAAAGCGCCGGCGTAGTGATCCCAGTGTTGTGATAGCGCCAACGAGGCACAGAAATCCGTGTTGTTAGTAGCATTGTTGAGTGGTGTATTGAGATGTGGTGTCATGAGGCTTTGTGTGCTGGAGAGGAGTGGAGCCGGAAGAGTGACATGTTGAGTTGAAGTGAAGCTGTTTGAGCAATGCGAATCAATAGGTGTGTCCATATGAATGGACGATGTTGATGTTGATGTTGATGTTGGGGAAGCTGTCGCACTTTCCTGGTGTCTACAGACATGATATTGGCACTTTCCTTGTGTCTACAGACATGATATTGGGCATCGTCCCTGCCATCTCGTCAGTCTCGATGTCGCAAAGCCCCACGATGTGAACTCGTTGGGGTTTCCTTGAATTTACAATTCTAATACTACAATGATGACTTATTAATATTTATTTGACCCATCACCGTGATCATTTTCTTCCACATCTTATCGAACCTTAGACACCTCCCGCTGAAAAGCAAATTGGTATATCCTGACCCCGATCCCGATCCCAGACTCGAACCGCACTCACACTATTAAACCGACATCTTCTTTTCAGCCTCTTTTTCCACGTGCTTGGAATCAGCACCAAGAACAGGCACTGGCATTTTTTCAGCATCGCCCATCTCATTCACAGCTCTCAACAGATCCCTTGCTTTTTTGTTGTTCGCCTTGGTTTTCTTCGCCTCAAGCCTGTCCTTGTCTTCTTGCATCTCTCTGATCAGCTTGCTCTTCATGCGGATCCTGTGTCCGTAACGGTAGAAGACGAATGGGATGGGCACCATGGCGAACTCCAAGGCGGCCAGCAAGGTACCAGCCCAGTTGGGTCCGAGGGCGCGGTAAAGTGACGGCCCAGCGAGTGGCAGCGTGCCTCCCAAGACCGATCGCAGCACAGCATTGCCGGCAAGCGCCGACGCGGCGTAGATACCGTAGCTGTGTACGAGGTAGCTAGAGGAGTAGATGAATACAGCACAGTTGCCAGCTCCGAACGGAATACCAGCCAGGATAGGTACGATCCAGTGTACATTGGGTGTGCACGTCCAGGCGAAGATGAGTTCTCCCACCGGAACACAGACGGCAGCGATACAGACCACGCTGACCATGGCCTCGGGTGGGACCGTTCCGGTCTCGGGATCTCTTTTGTGCGAATCGATCATCTTCCGGATGGCCGGTTCGAGAGCGATGACAATCAAAGATCCAAGGCCGATACCGCAGAAGCCCAGTCCGCTAATTCCCGGTGACCATCCTCGGCCCTGTGCGAAAACAATCGGGTAGGCAACAAAACAGAGGTACAGTACGGCGTACACCAGGGCGATGTAGATATCCCAGAACAAGCTGCAAACTTTGGTTAGCTGGCATCTCGTCAGGTGGCAAGCATGACAAACCAGATTGGTTCAGTGACCGTCATCACGAATGGGCGGCTCAAGTTCATCCTCAGCAACGGCCAAAGCTCTTTCTTCTCGTCGTAGCGACACCACCATCTCTCATCATCCGTCTCCTTTCGCTTCTTTGCTGCCAAGTTGCGAAGAATCGTCGGAGCGTATGTTTCCTTGACGAGAAGCAGGAAGATGGACGAAACACCAGTAGAGATGATTACGAGCCAGTTCGTCCACCTCCAGCCAAGGTATTGATACACAAACCCCCCGACCAGCGGTCCTATCACAGGTCCTAGGAGTAGATGTTCATTAGCATTTGTCGGTCGGGCTCCAGCCTATGAAATGCCTACCATTCATCGGCCCGATTGACCAGATGGAAAATGCCAGAGCACGATGCTTTTCGAGAACAATGTCATTGACAGTTCCTGGCGCATTGCTGATCATGGCGCTTCCGGCAATGGCGCCGAAGAAACGAGAGACGAGAATTGCCTCCAGGTTTGGCGCAAGCGCGCACGGAATGGTAAGGATTCCGAACATGACGATTGCAATGAGGTAGATGGGACGGCGGCCATACATTTCGCTGAGGGGCGCCAGAATGACAGAGCCCAGCGAGAGACCGAGCATATAAGTCGTTATTCCAAGAATGGCAAGCGTCTGTTCATGGATGTGAAATGTTAAAAGAATGCCTGGGATTCCACTCGTATACGATGTTGAGTACATGACGCTGTTGACTCGAGTCAGTCTGAAAATTCGAATTTGTCGCTATGAGCAAAGACTTACACGGTCAAGGTCGAATACGAGACGAAGAATATCACCACACATCTGTACCAAAAAGGCCAGTTGTGTGGATCTGCAGCATCTCCATCTTGAAAGTCAATCTCAAAATTGGGATCGGTTGTGGTCGCGACTGAAACGCCAGTCTTGTTCGTCGCATATCTGGCCATTGCTCTTGATTCCATCCTCGTGATACTCTTGACTTCAGCTAGTGATTCGGCATCGTCGTAGACATTGTGGTGAGTCGACAAGTGATGGTCGGTTGCATCTGTGTCTTCGGATCCAGACGATGACTGTGATTGGGTTGAATGACGCTTCTCGTTTGATTTTTCGAAATGGGTAGAGTCGTCATTGAGAACCGTTGTTGATGGGACCTTCTTGAGATGTACTGGTGGCTCATGGGGCGCCATGATGGTGATTGGGATGGAAAGGGAAGCAGCAGAAAAGGGTTGCCCGAATGGCGAGAGGCGTCAAGATGGATGGACGTAATGGTGGTAAATCCGCTCGCTCCAGCCCCAGGACAGATAGGCCTAGCTTCCCAGCTATGCTATGTCATCAATGTAGCTAGGCACAGGTGGTAGGTCTTGGGTCGACTGTTGGATGAGGGGATTACATGGAGTGCACTGGAGGTGGCATGGAGTACACAGGAGACAGCATGGAGTACACAGGAGACAGCATGGAGTACACAGGAGATAGTCC
>JEMP01000122.1:154732-175251 GCA_000738655.1 Venturia pyrina ICMP 11032 | reverse complement strand
AGCGATAAGGATATATATAGTATTATATACGCTAGAAGGACTAGGGCCTAGAATATAATTCCTAGGAACTAGAATAGAATATTAAGAATACTAGAGAGGTAATTTGTATATTTAAAGAGACTGAGAAGCGTAGGCGTGGCGGATAAAAAGAGCGTACTAGTATTATTATACCTATCCTTATAGGACTATAATAAATCTTAGTAATATCTTCCTTATAAGCTACGGCGTACGGAGAATAGAGGCTATAGTCTACCTAAATAAGAAATCCTAAAATTCTAAGATTCTAGAAGAACCTAGGAAAAAAGGGTAACAAATAGGTATAGTAGTAGATACAAACCTACTACATCTCACCCGCTAGGCGTAGGCTCGGCGATAATAAAAAGTTATAATAGAGAATTTATAATTATACGGCGACAACTAGAAAGTTAAAATAGAGAATTTATAATTATATTAAAGAGAGACTCGTAACCGAGAAGTAGCCTTTTATTAAGCTATAGACTAACGATGCCTAAAGGATTTTTTATCCGTTACTCTAGACACTAACAAAGTAGAAGAGGCCTATACTCTAAGTTATTAAATATACCGGTAGCGTAGGCAAAATACGGTCTAAACCTTTACTCTACTTACTCAAATATATAGTAGTATAGGTAAAATACGGTCTAAACCTACACTTTACTTACCTCTATTACCTCTATTACCTCTAGTATCTTCCTTATCCTCTTCTTTATCCTTACTCTCTAGGGGAGCTAGAGGTAGCTAATTATAACTCTCTAGGGGAGCTAGAGGTAGCTTATTATTCTATAAGATTAGTTAGTACCTATATTATGCAAGAATACATAGGGTATATACGATAGAACAGAAGGAGTCTACTATATATTCTATAGAAGCTCGTATACTGCTTACTTCCTTAAGCATCATAATCCAACGTATAGTATACTCTTTAGCTTTAGTACCGCCGGAGCACTTAGCCTTCTACTTATAGGCGCGTATCTACTTATTAACGTCAGTAAGGCGTAAGATGAGCGTCGGCGGGACATTATCGCTATCTAAGAGTTTATACTCCTCCTAGATATTATTAATAACTAAGATGTACTTAATAGGAATCTATATTCGATTAGCCTACGCGACTAATACGCGAAATATTCAAGTACTTATATTAGCGTATAGCTTACGTATCTAGGCGTAATAAGAGTACTTCTTAGTATTACTCTTATTATAGTAGTTAGTACGTAGGGTAGTACTATCTTTAAGCACGTACTACGTATAGCGTAAGTAGTAGCGCTGATTAAGAACCTCTAGGGCTTTTTAGGAACGCTTTAGTAGGGGAGTCGATAGCGCTACAGGGGCGGGGCGCTTATAAGCTATTATCGAATTATAGGATAAGAGTAGGGAAGCTTTAGGTATATAGGTAAGGTACTAGTAAGGTCCTAGCGAGAATATAATAATATTATTACGGAGAGAAAGGAAGAAGTTAATAACTTTGTTTTAATTCTAGGAATACTTCTATAAGATTCTACGAGGCGCGTATATATACGTATATCATGATATTACGATACGTAATGTTTACGTTAGGGTTACGATAGATTTAAGATTTAGGAATTCCTAGGAGTTTTAGAGTTTGAATTTCCTCTAGATTTATAGCTAAGGGTCTAGATAACGTATATACGTACTAGCNAGTCGATAGCGCTACAGGGGCGGGGCGCTTATAAGCTATTATCGAATTATAGGATAAGAGTAGGGAAGCTTTAGGTATATAGGTAAGGTACTAGTAAGGTCCTAGCGAGAATATAATAATATTATTACGGAGAGAAAGGAAGAAGTTAATAACTTTGTTTTAATTCTAGGAATACTTCTATAAGATTCTATAGAGGCGCGTACGCTGTACGTATATTATTATATTACGATACGTAATATTTACGTTAGGGTTACGATAGATTTTAAGATTTAGGAATTCCTAGGAGTTTTAGAGTTTGAATTTCCTCTAGATTTATAGCTAAGGGTCTAGATAACGTATATACGTACTAGCCTATATATACGCGGTTTATAGTCGCCTTAAGTGCGAGGACGCCTTCTTAGGGGAGGAGGTAATTATAATAAGGTTTAGGATTATTCCTCTAAGGAAGGGAGTTTAGGAAGAGGATTAGGTAATTATAGATTATATAACCTATACGTATATAGGTCGCAGGTTCCTTGTAGAGGAAGGAACCTTAGAGATTATCTTTAATATTAATCTATTCTTATACTTCTTTATAATTCTGACAACTAGAGCATATTAAAACACCTAGTAATAATATTCAGTATTTACTTAGAGGTCTTTAAAAATATCTACTTAGTAAGAAACTTTCTAAATCTCTTATCTAACGCGTAGCTATAGGGAAGCATAGGAACTGAAGATTACGTATTTCTAAAATTCTTTTCCCTTTAACTTCTATCCTCAATAACTTTTTAAGTATAATAGCTTTAGTCTTCAAAAGTATACCATTAAGTTTCTCGCCTTTTTCTTGTTTAGAAATATATATAATCCTATATTATTTCGAAACTTCTTTTTCTAAGCTTAAGATTTTTTGAAACCTTAGATCTCTTAGTGTTCATATAGGCTATATATATAAAACCTATAGAATCTAGTTAGCCTTTCTTTAGCCTATATAGAAACCTAAAAAAGGAAAAAAATTTTTTTTTTTATATTTTAGGGTATTCCTAGGACTCCTTAAGTATTCCTAGGACTCCTAGAGTATTCCTATAACTCCTATAACTCCTAGAGTATTCCCAGAGTGTTCCTAGAGTATTCCTAGTATACTTTCCCTAACGTTACTATATATTATTATATTAATTAAATGATTTAATTATATCAACTTATAAAACTTCTTTAAATACCTCTCCTACTTACCCAGCCACGATCACTCAAAAGTCGAAAATCTTAGTATTAAAAATTAAAAAAACGCTATACGCACCTTCCTAGACTTTATACGCTCCGTAAAGGCGAAATCAAAAATTCTAAGGACTAAGAAGTCTAAGCTTTTATAGGATCTTTTGATATATTCAAAAAAAAGATATATCTATTAACTAGATATATATCCTTAGTAGTTTGAAATTCTTTTGCTCTTAAAATCGTAATATTACGTAGTTGTAGCCTATACTTTAAAGCGTTACGCAGCCCTAACCTAGGGCTATATAGGATTACGGCCTAAGGTATCTATATTACAGCCTATATAGCGTACTAGCTACTACGTAGAACTAAGCTATATCCGTATCGTAGCCTAAGGCTAACGCCTAAGGCGCGGGGCAAGGCGGCTGCGCACGTTATATAACATAGAGGTTATATAATATAATTAATTCTTTACTGTAATATATCTTTCTAATCTAAATAATGAGATGAATAATACTAGACTATCAAACAATTATTTAGAGGCGAAGAGTATTAAAAATTATAAAAGCGCTATACGCACCTTTATAGTTTTATGGGCGCTCCGTATAGGCGAAATCGAAAAATATAATAACTAAGAAGTCTAAGTTTACGGCCGCTCTTACGATATCAAACTTCTATAAAAAGGATTAGTCTATTAACTAGATAAATATCCTTGGTGATTTGAAATTCTTTTCCTTTTAAAATCCTAATATCACGTAGTTATAGCCCGTGCTTTTAAGCGATATATAGCCCTAACCTAGTATTCTCTACCTACTAAGGTCCTACTAAGACTAAGTTAGCCTCTCCGTATAATTCTAATAACTACGTAAGATAACTTAGCGAAATAGTATACGTAATATAAGTATTACGGGGCCTGGTTCTAGCTTTCAGAGAGGGTTATAAAATATATAACCTTCCCTAAATCTACGTACGCACGGTATATATATAAGATCCGTAGGCTCGTAAGAAGTCAACTATTATAAATCTCTTTCTTACTATTCTTAATTTCTTCCTTGCGAGGCTATTCTAGGATAAGAAAGATCGTTTTTCTAGACGTAGCCGGAGGCTAACTAACCCTAGAAGTTTAAAAGACTTATTTCAAAAGGAGCGAAGCCCGCGGACAAATAGGACTACCTTATAAGATGTACTTATTATATTCATATATTACCTAAATTATTCTAATTATAACTACCTTCCTATATACTAGATAGGATCTATAAAGATTTACTAATACTAGTTAGTAGGTATTAACCACTATAGATCCGTAAGGTTTTTCTTATTTTACAAGTATCTATATATCGAGCTATAAAACTAAAAGGACTAATATAATATACTAGAGGGCAATCTATAATAGTCTCAAGATAGTAACTATATTATAGAAGATTTCTTAGCCTCTTAATTTAATAGCAAAGATAATAGGCTCTATAAGCTAGGAAAATAACTATTCTATATTAATAAAGAACTACTTAAGTGAACTTAAGTAGTTTCCGAAACTACTACTAAAGAAGAAGTTAAAACCTTTATAGCCTTCTAGACTTACCTCCTAGATTATAAACCTACTTTAGAATTAATTAAAGAGTCTTTCTACTCTTCTTTTTATATATAGATAATTATAGACTAGGAAAGAGTAGGGGAAGATTTCCTAAGACTTCTAAAATTACTAATCAGGTATATTATACCTAGGAACTATAACCCTATATTACTAATTAGTGTTTAATCAGTAAATATTCTGAATATTATTTATCAGGAGTATACTATACCTTAAATTATACTTTAGTAAGAGGCCGTATAGTAAGCTACTATTCTACTCCTATTAACCCTAATAGTAAAAGTTTAGTATTATAAAGTCTAGAGTACTATACTAACCTAATTACCCCCTATAAATTCAATAGTATATGTAGGCTAGTCTGGTAAAGTCCGAAATTAAAGGGTAAAAGGGTACTACTAGAAGATCCTAATAGTAAAAGAGTTTAATAATAAGAAAGATTTTAAATACCTCTAGAGTAATTCTATCTATAATAATAGCCCTAAAGATAGTCTTAAGTAAAAGCTAGATTTACTAATCAGGAATGTGCTAGTAGATCTCTACGGATTCTATCTAGTATATAGGATAGTAGTTGTTATCATAATAAATCAGCTGATATATTAATATAACGAGTACTTATAGTAGAATATAAGTTAATATTATTAAATTACTTAATAGTTGTTCTATAAAAGAGTTTATACTTATTAGGTTCTATATACTTTAGATTTAGATACTGGTATATAAGATAGTAATATAGGATTATAGGTATCTTACCCTATAGCTATATTATCAGTTACATTAATAGTCTAGTGCCCTGTATAGTACGGCGACTAAATATAAGTTTACATACTATCCAAAATATACAGATGATAATTAGAGATACACGTTAGACTCTTAACCAATAGTATAGCCGTAGAGGTAGTACTATTAGCTTTACTTAAGGATATAAGAGGAACTAGTTNACGCACCTTCCTAGACTTTATACGCTCCGTAAAGGCGAAATCAAAAATTCTAAGGACTAAGAAGTCTAAGCTTTTATAGGATCTTTTGATATATTCAAAAAAAAGATATATCTATTAACTAGATATATATCCTTAGTAGTTTGAAATTCTNTATAATAGATCTTTTACTATTAGAGAAGTAACGTTATAAGCCTAAGCTAATATAAGCTTCTTCTTTAGTACCTACGTACTAGAACTAAAAGCGTATTAGCTGCAGCTTACGAAGGTTATAAACTACTACGCTACTTATTATAGCGCTCCTAATATCTACCCTAAAGNATATAAGAGGAACTAGTTTTATAATACCTATCTAGGCGCTATTATAGCTTATATAGCCAGAGGATATCTTATAGTTTAGGATATATATACTAATTATTGTAATCCTAACAAAGTCAAGCCCTTTGCGGAGTATAGGGTTGCTCGGTTAAGGACTAGTAGTACTATTACTAGGCTAAAGTAGAATAGTACTTATACTAACTATAGGTTTATAAATAGGGATAATTATAATAGTACTAAGGGTTACTATTCTCTTATAGATATATTAAACTTCTTTAAAACTCTCTCCTACTTACCCAGCCACGACANTTATCGTATATATCCTTACCTTCGTGAATATTGTCCGTACGCGTGTAATAGGAGGCTGGAATATTATAATTAGTACGCTTAAAGTCGAACGCGCAGTCTACTACAAGCGTACTATCTCGCTAGTTAACCTTATTCTTGATATCAAACTTCTATAAACACCTTCCCTTCTTACCCAGCCACGACNGACTTATACACGCTCTATAAAGGCGAAATCAAAAATTCTAACAACTAAGAAGTCTAAGTTTTTATAAGATCTTTCGATATATTAAAAAAAAATATATCTATTAACTAGATATATATCCTTAGTAGTTTGAAAATCTTTTGCTATTAAAATCCTAATATTACGTAGTGTAGCCTATACTTTGAAGCGTTACGCAGCCCTAACCTAACAGCCTAAGGTATCTATTATATAGCATATAGCGTACTAGCTACTATATGTAGATTAAGCTATATCTATATCGTAGCCTAAGGCTAGCGCCTAAGGCTAGCTTAGCTATACTTACTACGCCCTACGGATATAGCTTAATTCTACGTACGTTACATAACATAAAGGTCATATAATATAATTAATTATTTACTATAATATATCTTTCTAATCCAGATGATGACATAAATAATACTAGACTATTACTAATTCTACGATAAGAAAGATTGTTTATCTAGACGCAGCCGGAGGCTAACTAACCCTAGAAGTTTAGAAGACTTATTTTAAAAGGAGCAAAGCCCGCGGACAAATAGGACTCTATTAGTATTACTATGCCTAATAGGTATAGGGAGCTATTCATAAATAATAGAGATAGTAGTTTCTATCGACTATAAGTTAAAGGTAGACTTATAGTTTACTAGAGTTAGAGTTAAGTCTAATTCAGTCTATATATTAGCTTATATTTAATAGATTTAGAGGATTGTTGGTATATACTAGTCTAAGGATAATAGTATTAGTTAAAAGGTACTTTCGTGGTTTTTATAGCTTTTGATTTTTAAAATACTCTGAATGCATTCTAGAGTAGTATATACTAGAGTATATACTAGAGTTCATATTATAGTACTTCTAGGAGGTCTTCGAAATTGGAAATACGTCCTAGTTTTTCTAATAAGGATTAACCTTAAAGTCTTCTTCTGAAAATAGTACTATAAGCATTTTTATAGAAGATTATCTATAACTACTAGGCTTTTAAGCCTATAACTTTATATAGACGCTTAACCTATCCTTTAACTCGAATATCTAATTGGTTATTAGAGACTAGTATAGTTAGGCTCGAATTTAGATTCTTTTTCGTAAGCAAATCTACTAGATTATTATTCCTATTAATCTATCTAATCTCTAGAATTTCCCTATTCTCGTAGGACTCGTGTAGCGCCATAATATCGACTATAGGACGCTTTCCTTTTATAGTCCCTAGTTTTACTAGGTACTTCTATAGCAAATAAAAGTCTATATAAACTATAAGAGGGATAGGGGGTAGATCTAGTTATTTCAAGATTTAGGAAATTAATACTATAATAACGAAGGCTTTATTTACTCTATTAGATATAGCGAGTATTTCTAATACAAGTACGCTTTTAGCTACTCTTTTTACCTTAGTAGAAGACCAGTAGATAATATTCCCTCTTAAAGTAAAAGAGAAATCATCCCCTAAGTATTTATCTTAAAGTATAATAAGAGAACCTATCTGGCTTAAAAGATCTTTATTATTTACGAAAGATCTATCAACAAAGATATATAGACGTGCCTAAGAAAGATCTAGGTTTTCTTTCTACTAAAGAAGTCTCTTATTTTGTGCCTTTATATCTTTAGTATCTAGATCTTATCTTTATAAAGCAATAGAAAGATTAAATACGGCTTCTAGTTAGCAAATTAACGTAATATATACTCCTATAGTATATTACTATATATAGCTTTCCTTAAGGTTTGAAGCCTTAAGATTAATAGTAGGGAGTTTCTTGCCTTAGTTCTTCTTTACTATAAGTAGGTGTACATTGTATTTCGAGAGGATATAGCCGTTAAAAATAAGTTTAATCTTACCTAAAAGGACCTCAAGAGGCTTTATAATAAAATTTACTTTTACTCTTTAATATTCTTTTTACTCCCTCAATTCGTTATTTTAGAGAATAAGTATATCGTCGGTTTATATACTAATAATACTAATTACACCTAAACTTACGTTTATTTCTAATACTAGAAGATATAGGTCGTAGATAGAGGTTATTATATCAAGGTTCATTTTATAGTAATCCTAGTATATATTATACTAGTATAAACCAGCTTTAGGACTACTATATAGAGGAAGAATTATCTGTATAATAGTATTTTTAAGATAGCATCCCTATATATAGTTCTATTTAGGGGAGTCTTTGACTGAATATATACTTAAGAAATATCTCTTAGGTATAGAGAAAACTTATCTTTCGTGTTTACAACCTAGTATATAGCATATACAAGAAGACTTATAGAAATTGTAAGGATAATCTATTAACTTACTTAGAAAATAGTTAGTAAAAAGTATAGAATTAGTTCCTTTCCTATATTATTAGATCCCTAGACTACTAGTCTTAACTTCTTTCTTTACTAGGAAGTTCCTTTCTCTTTGATTTCTCTAACCATCCTAGAGCCATAAATATATAAATTAGTAATAGGTTTAGTAATAAACCTTTTCACTCCCCTAGAAATCAAACCTTCTATTTCTTCCTTATCTGAAATATACTAAGGAGGGTACGTAGAAGGTAGTTTTCCCTCTTACCTCAAATCTATATATAGCTCAAAGTCGGGTTTTTCCTTTATAGATAGGAATTACTATTTAAAAGGAGAATAGAAAGTCTAGTAGTTATTAGGGTTATAGCTCTCTACTCTTATTTATTATAGTTGAATAATAACTTAACTATTTATTCTAGTAATTTGTTCTCTATATATACCCAAAGATATACTAGGATTTATTATAGAATTTGTAGATTTAGGTAGCGTAGAGTTTCTAGAAGTCGGATTATTATTATTATCTAGCAGGAAATCAGAATTTTCGTCTTCTAAATTGTTTTATTATATAATTACGTTTCTAGGTCCTTTATAAAATCTTTTTATGCCTATTAATTGAAAAATAACGTCTCTTTTGATAATATAGATAGAAAAGTAATTATTTTCTATCTTTTTAGGGATAAAAGGGCATTTCTCTCCTCCTTTTTCTTTCTATACTAAAACCTGACCATTAATTAGTATTAATTTAGGTATAAGAGGGACTAGACTATTTTATTATAAAAGGGCTAAATAAACCTACTCCTGAGCTTATATTTTACGTAGCTCTTTTATTACCTCGGAGGGTAGGGAGTAAACCTTTAGGTCCTATAGTAATATTAAAAGCTTAAATAGCTAATTAACAATACTTTTCTTTAGTTTCCGAAGTGGATTTTTTATTAAAAGATTATATAGACCCAACGTAAGATAGCGTAATATCTTTCTACCTTACTAATACTATATCGGCTTTAACTAGTACTTCTTTTACCTGAATACTAAGTATACTTACGGATATATTAAATTCTATAGAGGTAAATTTAGTTCCTATATCTATAATAATAGTGTCTAGAGGACCTGGATATATATTAATCTATAATACTTAGACTATATCCTATACCTCGCCGGTAGTATAACCTTTTTAGAAACGTACGGCTATGAAAGAGGTTATAGGATCTCTAATATTCAGAACTAGCCGTTAATTAAGGAAGAAAATATCTTTAAAAATCTACTTATTTAAGATGATATTATGATTTAGTAAAAACTTGAATCTCTATAGAGATTTTAAGTTTAATTAGTAATGTTTATATTTATTTAGGATTATATATATAACCTTAGCATCTACGTCTTCTAGCCTAGCCCTAGATAGTACTATAATAAGTCTCTAGGCAGAAGGATATCTTAAACGTTAATATAGTTACCTTAGTTATTGTTTATCAAGCTCCAAAAAGAACAACTGATAGAACTGTAAGTATAATATATACTTATAATTAGTCGATAGTTCGTTAGATAGTACTAGAATAGCTGAAACAGCTGAAATATCTGAAGTTTCTAATATCATTTTTAAAACTAGGGATGTAGCAGCTGAAATTAGGGTATTTAAGGTACTAAGATAACTTAACACGTTATACTTTATCTTATACGTGTTGCTTTATTCAAATTCTATCCTACTTAGTTAGTAGTTCTAGCTAAGGATGTCTAAATTTCTGAATTAGTAGAAATATATTGTTTCCTTAGACTAGGAGGTTTTAGATATCATCTACGTATACTTTAAGCTCATCTTTATTATAGATATATAGTAAGAATGGTATATTTGCTAGAACTATATTAAAATCGATAGTTCCGATTAGTATTAGTACTTTTATAGCACCTAGGGATAAGGTAGTACCTTTACTAAATACTTTATTATATTTTCCTACTATAGAGGAGTTCAGGATAACGTAGAGTTACGCTTATAAAGCTCGAAATTATAGTTCTCCTACGGTTAAAGCTCCGGCTCCTCCTATATTAGGTAAAATACCTTTAAAGATCTTATCTAAATACCAAGTATCAAATTAGAATATCTCGAATGGTATATCCTCATATAAGTAGAGGATAGAATAAGTAGTACTATTAGGGAGCTATTAGGTAACTATAAAGTATAGTTCTAGCAGCTTAAAATCTTATAAAAAGATTAAATTAACCTCCTCCTATATAATTTCGATATTTGAGATACGTAACCCTTTAAAGTAGTTAATTATTTATATATATTGATCCAAAAGTTAGTATATAGAGTAATCTATAGTATATAGTATCTTTACTTTAAACTATACGTAGCTTGCCTTTCTTTTAGTAATATTATAGCTATTAGACTAATAGTTATTCTTACTATGGATAACATATAGCCTATTTCTCTTCTTTAGTTTCGAGTGATTATTATCCCTATCTCCCCCTCGTTTAGGGTTAGGACAGCCTTAACGTATATACTAAGTTATAGTACCACTACAGCCTCGGGGCCTATTAGTTCGTTTATAGCGCCTATTAGTATAGGACTATTCTTCTTAATCCTTATCTCCCTATTAATCTCTACTAGAATAGGCGAACTCTTCCTACAATCTAGTATACGGACTAGAGAGTATAGTAGTAAATACTTCCTAGAGTCTTACGTTAGGCGTAGGTATAGTAGTAAAAGAGATTATAGCCCTTAATTAAGTATCTTACAAGACCTTCAAGTCCTTTTATAGGACTAAAGATAGTATAATAATACTCCTTAATTTACCTATAGCTATTAATAAGGTAATCGCAAGTCTCTTGATTATCTTTCCCTTAAGCTTTCTATAGTTTATTAATCAAACTACTTAGAATCTCTAGGTATTTAAAATAAGATTTATTAGGATTCTTCTTAATCTACTAAATTCAAGTAGTATTCCATCAGTCTATAAGTAGCGATAAACGTCTTTTAGGGGTCTCGAAATATACCTAGATAGCTTATAGGACGCAGGTATAGTCCGTAAAGCGCTAGTCTAGAACTCTTTTATAAAAGAAGTCTAAGGGATTACGGCTAATAGATTAGATCTATTAGATTCCGTAATACCAACCTCTATACAAGTATCTATACAAGTATCTATCTAGATATCTGATTTAAAGTATATAAATTCATAGTTATCTCTAGAATACTTTATATTATCTATATATAACTTAGTAAGGTTTATAAGTCTAGTAGTAATTAGTAGTATAATAGATCATTATAGATTTATCTATATATTTAGGTAAAGTAGACGTATCTAATTATTATTAACTCTAGGTCTTGCTCGGAATTATCTCTATAGCTATTATAGGTAGAACTACTCTAGGGGTATTTTAAACATTTCCTAATATAGAATTCCTTCGCTATTAGGATCTTCTAATAAGACCCCTTTACCCTTTAGTTTAGAGCTTTTACTAGTATACCCTATATATACTCCTATATTTGAAGGTAGTAGTTAGGTTAGTATAGTACTTTAGACCTTAGGATACTAGAATTTCACTCCTAGAGCTATTGGTACTAGGATAGCAGCTTATTATACGGCCTCCTATAGTCCTTCTAGAGCGTAACTTGAAGTATAGTATACTCCTAAGTAATAGCATTAAGAACATTTGCTAATTAAAGACTAATAAGTAGTATAGGGTTATAGACCCTAGGTATAATATACCTAATTAGCGATTTTAGGAGCTTTAGGAAGTTATCTACTACTTTCTCCTAGTCTTTATTTATCTATATATAGAAAGAAGAGTAAAAGGACTCTTAAATTAATTCTAGAATATGTTTTAAGTTTGAGAGGTAAGCCTAGTACGCTATAAAAAATTATACCTCTTCTCTAGTAGTAGTATTAGAAACTACTAATATTAACGTAAGGAGTTCTCTATTAATAAAGAATAGCTAGCTTCCTAGCTTAAAGAGTCTGTCGTCTTCGCCGTTAAATCGAGAGGCTAATAAATCTTCTATATAGTATTTGCTATCTTAATCTAATAAAACGACTTCTAGTATATTAGTTAAGTATTACAACCTAGTATACAGATACTTATACGATAAGAAAAACCTCACTAATCTATAGTCATTAATAACTACTAATTAGTATCAGTAAATCTCTACGGATCCTATCTAGTATATAGGATAGTAGTTGGTATTATAATAAATTAGCTGATATATTAATATAACAAGTACCTATAATAAGATATAAGTTGATATAATTGAATTGGTTAATAGTTGTTCTATAAAAGAGTTTATAATTATTAGGTTCTATATACTTTGTATTTGAATGCCGGTATATGAGATAGTAATATAGTATTATAGGTATCTTACCCTATAGCTATATTATTAGTTATATTACTAGTCTAGTACCCTCTATAGTACGGCGACTGTAACAAGTTTATATACTATCTAAAATACAAAGATCCAAACAGAATACGTTTCGTATATTAATATAAAGCTAAATCTATAGCAATCTATTATACTATCTACTACTACTAGATTCACAAACCTTATTACATTATATATATATAAAAAAAGTATTCTAGAGATAACCATAAAGTTATATACTTGAAATGAGTTATCTAGATGGAATCTTATATAATAGTTTATATTATAGAGGCTAATAGATCCGATCTATTAGCTGTAGTCCCTTACAGATTAAAAGAAAAAGTAAGAGACTTCTTTTACAAAAGAATTCTAGACTAGTACTTTATAGACTATACTTAAGTCCTATAAGCTATCTATATATATTTTGAAACCCCTAAAAGACTTTATATACTACCTATAGAGTGGCAGATTACTACTTTGATTTAATAAATTAAGAAGAATCTAAACAAGTCTTACCTTAGGTACCTAGAGATTCTAATTATTTTAGTTAATAAACTATATAAAGCTTTAGGAAAAGATAATTATAAGACTTATAATTACCTTATTAATAGCTATAGGTAATTGAGAGAGTATTACTATACTATCTTTAGTCCTATAAAGAGACTTAAGTCTCTTTATACCTAATTAAGAGCCGTGATATCTTTAACTACTATACCTACGTATAATATGACACTCTAGGATATAAAAGAAGCAATTACTACTACTTATTCTGATCCGTACACTAGATTACAGGAAGAATTTACTAGTTCCGAAAAAGATTAATAATAGGAAGAAAAATAGTTCTATACTAATAGGTACTACAATCGAGCCTAAAGTAATAGGCCCTAAGCCCGTACCGTTAGTATAACTTAGTATATATATTAAGGCCGCTCCACCCTAAGCAAGGGGGAGATAGGCTTAGTAATAACTCTAAGCTTAAGAAAAGGAATAGGCTATATTTCATCTATAGTAAGAATTACTATTAGTCTAATAGCTATCCTATCCCTAAATGAAAGGTAAGCTACCTGAAATTTAAAGCTAGGCTACTATCTATTATATACTTTCTATATTCTACCTTCCGGATTGATATATATAGATAGTCGACTACTTAAAAGAATTAGGTATCTCAAATAACTAAATTACAAACAAGGAGGCTTACTTAATATTTTTATTAGATTTTAAGCTACTAGAGTTATACTTTATAGTTACCTTAAAGCTTACTAATAATACTATCTATTATATTATCTATATAGGCAAAGATATATTATTTGAGCTATTCTAGCTTAATACTTAGTATTCCAACAAGATCTTTTAAGGTAATTTACCTAATATAGAAGTAGCCGGAGTTCCTACTATAGGTAAACCTTAATTTTCAGTACTATAAGCTTAAAAATACGTTATATTCGACTCTTCTACGGTAGGTAAATATAATATAGTATTTAGAAAAAGTACTACCTTATCCCTAGGTGATATGAAAGTACCTACGCTAATTAGGATTATTACTTTTTATATAGTTTTGGGGAATATACCATTCCTACTTCATAGCTATAATATAGATAAACTTAGTATATAGGTAGATAATATCTAGAGCCTCCTAGTTTAAGAGAATAATATTTTTCTACTAATTCAAAAATAGCTACCCTTAGCTAGAACTACTAGCTGAGTAGGATGAAGTACTAATAAATTAATACGTATAAGACGAAGTAAATAGCGTATTTAGTCATCTTAGTGTCTCTAAAGCCCTAATTCTAACTACTATATCTCTAGTTCTAGAGATAACTTTAGAAACTTTATACATTTCAGCAACTTTAGTACTACTAACTGATAATAAGTATATACTGTTCTTATAGTTCTACTAATTATTCTTTTTAGATCTTAATAAGTAATAATTAAGGCAACTTTATCAATATTTTAGATATCCCTTAGCCTAGAGACTTATAATTGTACTATCTAGAGCTAGGCTTGAAGATATAGAGACTAAGGTTATTTATATAATCTTAAATATATATAAATACTACTGATTAAGTATAATATCTCTATAGAGATTCAAGTTCTCAATAAAAGATAATATTATCTTTAATAGATAGATTATCAAAGATATCTTCTTCCTTAATAATCAACTGGTTTTATATTTTATAAATACTATAACCACTTCTATAGCCGTATATTTCTGAAAGGGTTATACTACTAGCAAAGTATAGGATCTAGTTTAAGTATCTTATACTATTATCTCTCTAGATTCTCTAGATTATATCACTATAGATATAGGAACCAACTTTACCTCTACGGAATTTAATATATCTATAAGTATACTTAACATTCAAGTAAAAGAAGTAATAGTTGAGACTTATTATTATATTAGTAAGGTAGAAAGATACTATGCTATGTCGCGCCGTATTTATATAATTTTTCAATAAGAAATCACTTCTATAACTATGAAGAAGTACCTATAACTAGCTTTAAAGCTATTAATAATGCTAAGGTACCTTAAGGTTTACTCCCTACCCTCCTAGTTTTTAGTACTAACCGTAGGATATTAGGATCTTATTCCTCTTTAAGAACTACTATATAAAGAGCTACTATGGTAGAAAAGATAATAAAGAATATAAGCTAAGGAGTAGGTTTCTTTAGCCCTTTTAAAGCGAAATAGTCTAGTTCTACTTATAGCTAATTGAAATTCTATACTAATTAGTGTTTGGTTTTAGTATAGTAGGAAAAGGGAGAATAGAAAGGTCCTTTTATACTTAAAAAGATATTTAATGACGACTATCCTATCCGTATTAATAATTAGGACATTATTTTTCGATTAAAAAGCATTAAAAGATATTATAAAAGCCCTAAACACGTGATTATATAGTAAAACGATTTAGAAAACGGAGATTTTGACTTTTTACTATATAGTAATAATAGTCTCACTTCTAGAAACTCGACGCTACTTAAATCTAGGAAGTCTTTACTATATACTAGTATATCTTTAAGTATATCTATAAAATAGATTACTAGAATGAACGGCTTAGTCCTTATTTAACTATAATAAATAAGAGTAGAGCGCTATAACCTTAATAACTACTAGACTTTCTATTCTCCTTTTAAATAGTAATTCCTGTATGTAAAAGAGAAATCCGACTTGAAGCAATATAAAGATTTAAGAAAATAAGGAAACTATCTTCTATATACCGTTTCTAGGGAAGTAATGAGGTTTATTAATAATTCTCCTATTAAGTTATATACTTACGGCTCTAGGATTGTTAGGGGGATTAGAGGAAAGGAAACCAAGTAGATAAGAGAGAAGTTAAGACTAGTAGTCTAAAGATTTAATAATATAGGAAAGGAACTTATTCTTTACTATTTACTAACTATTCGATAACCGAGTTGATGAAATATCCTTATAATTATTATATATCTACTTTCTCCTACTATATATTGAGTTATAAGTACGAAAAACACGAAACGTAAGCTTTCTCTATACCTGAGAGATATTTCTTAGGTATATATTTAATTAAAAACTCCTTTAAATAGATCTATATACGTGTGCCTCCTTATAGAACTTAAGCGCCGCTCCCTGAAGAATACTATTATAGAGATAATCTTTTCTCTATATAGTATTACTAAAGCTGGATTCATGATTATACTAGTTTAATATAAACTAAAAATACTTCAAACTAGATCTTAATATAGTAACTTCTGTCTAAAACGTACCTACGCGGACTTATTAGTAACTAGGGTCTCGAGAGGTTCCTTATCTTCTAGTTTATTAGCTAGTACTATTAGGTTTCGGATAAGAACCTTATTTTTATATTTAAGGCGTTAAAGTTCTTCTACCCTCTTAAGGTACTTATTCCTCTTTATAGTATCTTATAGCTTCCTCCTAAGAGTATTAGTCATAATTTATTTAGGTTCCTTTTATAGGGCTAGGCCTATCTACTCTATAGATAGATCTATACTAAGATCCCTCGCGTCCTACGAGTCGGTATTAATATAGCTACCCGGTATTATTATTTCTAATCTTAGACCTCTTTAAGAGAGAGATTATAATTATTAGAATTATAAAGAAGTATAAGAATAGATTTGTATTAAAGATAATCTCTAAGGTTCCTTCCTTCTCCTGCGAGGAACCTGCGATCTATATACGTATAGGTTATATGATTAATAATTACCTAATCCTCTCCCTAAACTATCTTCCTTAGAGGAATAATCCTAAACCTTATTATAATTGCCTCCTCCCCTAAGAGGGTATCCTCGTACTTGAGGCGACTATAAACCGCGTATAGGTAGGCTAGTACGTATATACGTTATTTAGACCCTTAGCTATAAATCTAGGGAAAACTAAAACTCTAAAATTCCTAGGAATTTCTAAATCTTAGGATCTATTATAACCCTAACGTAAGTATGACGTATTATAATATAATAATATACGTATAGCGCACGCGCCTCTATAGAATCTTATAGAAGAATTCCTAGAATTAAAAGAAACTCGTCTACTTCTTCCTTTCTCTTTATAATAATATTATCTTCTTCTTACTAGTACCTTACTAGTACCTTACTAGTACCTTACCTAAATACCTAACGTCCCTACTCTTATCCCGTAATACTATAATAGCTCCTAAGCGCCCCGCCTTGTAATACGATAATAGTTCCTAAGCGCGCCGCCCCCTAGCGCTAGTAACTCCCCTACCTAAGCGTTCCTAGAAAGCCCTAGATGTCCTTAATAAGCGCTACTATATATGCTATACTTAGTACCTACTTAAAGATAGTACCGCCCTACGTACTAATTACAATAAGGGTAATACTAAGAAGTACTCTTATTACGCCTATGTACAAGCCCTACAACGACGTAAGTAATCGAGTATTTCGCGTAATAGTCGCGTGGGCTAATCGAATATAGATTCCGACCAAGTATATTATAGTTATTAATAATATCTAAGAAGAGTATATAACCTTAGGTAGTATTGACGTTCTAGCTACGCTTACCTTACGCCTTACTAACGCTAATAAGTAGATACGTACGTATAAGCAGAAGGCCGAGCGTTACGGCGGTACCTCGAAGCTAAAGAGTATACTCTACGTCGGTTTACGATACTTAAGGAAGTAAGTAGCTTAAGAGTTTCTATAGAGTATATAGTTAACTCCTACTACTCTATCGTATATACCCTACGAGTTACTTACGCAATATAGGTACTAACTATCTTATAGAATAACCAGCCCCCCCTTACCCCCTTAGAGAGTAAAGATGAAGAAGAGGATAGTAAAGATAATAGTAATAAGTAAGTAGAGTATAGGTTTAGACCGTATTTCGCCTACGCTACTAGTAGGTCTAGTATACTTAGAGAGTAGGTTTCTTATCTACTTACTAGAATCTATAATAGAAGAGAAAGAATCCTTTAGGCCTTATTAGTCTATAGTTTAATAAAATACTACTTCTCGGTTACGAGTCTTTTATAATATGATTATAAATTCTATATTTTAGGATTCTAGTTGTCGCCGTGCCTATACTTAGCTAGTAATAAGTAGTAGGTATTATTGCTGAGCCTATACCTAGCAGATAATGAGTAGTAGGTTTCTATCCGTTACTATACCTATTCGTTGCCCTTTTTTCCTAGGTTCTTCTAGAATTGTAGAATCTTAGAACTTCCTATGTAGGTAGACCGTAGCCTTACTTATATATTAGTTGCTTTCTCGGTACGTAATACTTATTACTTACACCCTTTACGCCGCAGCTTCTGGGGAAGATATTACTAATATTTATTATAGTCCTATAACTAGGGATAACGATACTAGTATACCCTCCTTATCCGCTACGCTACGCTTCTTAGTCTCTTTAAATATACAAATTACCTCTCTAGCATTCTTAATATTCTATTCTAGTTCCTAGGAATTATATTCTAGGCCCTAGTCCTTCTAGCGTATATAATACTATATAGTACCTTATTACTTGCTTTTTATAAGTACCTCTTCTACTTCCTATTCTTCTTCTCCTTTAGTGATTTCTAGAGGGGGAAGGATTTCTTACTCGCCTACGCGGCGGTAGTAAGGTTCTAGTAAGGAGATATAGAATATTATATAGTCCTATTTGTCCGCGGGCTTCGCTCCTTTTAAAATAAGTCTTTTAAACTTCTAGGGTTAGTTAGCCTCCGGCTACGTCTAGATAAACGATCTTTCTTATCCTAGAATAGCCTCGTAAGGAAAAATAGTAAGAAAGAGGTTTATAACATTTAACTTCTTACGAGCTTACGTATTTCCTATATTAATACCGTACGTATATAGATTAAAGAGAACCTATATTCTTAAGACTCTAATCTAGCTTAAGCCTAAGCGTAATAAATACGAACGTATTATTATAGTAGTAGATTATATAATAAAAGGAGAGGCGCTTTACTTAGGTTTTCACTCGCTTACGTTTACGATAACACCTAAAAAGAGATATTTAAGTTTAGGATTAAGAGGCGTAGGAAGTAGGGGGTAGACTTAACTATATATATAGTAGCTAAATAGCCTAAATTTAGGAGAGGTTATATATTTTATAACCCTCTCTAAAAGCTAGAAATAAGCCCTATAATACTTATATTACGTATACTATTTCGCTAAGTACGCGTCTTACGTAGTATTAGAACTAATACGGATAGGCTAACTTAGCGGTAGTACTTAGTAGGACCTTAGTAGGTAGAAAATACTAGGTTAGGGCTACGTATCGCTTAAAAGCACGGGCTATAACTACGTAATATTAGGATTTTAAGAGTAAAAGAATTTTAAATCCCTAAGGATATTTATCTAGTTAATAGACTAATTCTTTTTATATAATATATCGTAAGAGTACGTATAAACTTAGACTTCTTAGTCGTTATATTTTTTGATTTTGCCTTTATAGAGCGCCCGTAAAACTACGAAGGTACGTATAGCGCTTTTATAATTCTTAATAATTTTCGCCTCTAAATAATTTTTTTATAGTCTAGTATTATTCATCTCATTATTTAGATTAGAAAGATATATTATAGTAAATAATTAATTATATCATATAACCTATATGACCTATATAATATAACGAAGCTACGAAGGTGCGTATAGCGCTTTTATAATTTTTAATACTTTTCGCCTCTGAATAGTTTTTTAATAATCTAGTATTCTTCATCTCATCATTTGGATTAGAAAGATATATTATAGTAAATAATTAATTATATTATATAACGTGCGTAGCCGCCTTACCCCTTATACGGCTCCGCTAGCCTTAGGCTACGATGCGGATATAGCTTAATTCTACGTAGTAGCTAGTATACTATATAGGCTATAATATAGATACCTTAGGCCGTAATCCTATATAGCCCTAGGTAGGTTGGGAGGTTAGGGCTACGTAACGCTTTAAAGTACGGGCTATAACTACGCAATATTAGGATTTCAAGAGCAAAAGGATTTCAAACTACTAAGGATATATATCTAGTTAATAAATATATCCTTTTTTTTAATACATCGAAAGATCCTACGAAAACTTAGAGTTCTTAGTCGTTATATTTTTTGATTTCGCCTTTACGGAGTAGGCGTAAGTCGGCGAAGGGGCGTATAGCGTTTTTACGATTTTCAATACTAAGATTTTCGACTTTTGAGGTATTGTGGCTGGGTAAGAAGGGAAGGTATTTATAGAAGTTTGATAT
>JEMP01000122.1:110219-132803 GCA_000738655.1 Venturia pyrina ICMP 11032 | reverse complement strand
CGTATTAAGTAATACGAGAAAGACTCCTATAACGAGATTAAACTTACCGTTACCGATAGTAATACGGGTCTAAGAAAGATTTCGATTAGTTCTAGGGCTTAGTAGATAAGGAAATAGTAGGGTGAATTTTTAATCTTCTAATAGGAGGAGGGGAGGCAGGGGTTCGTATAGTTATAAGAAAGTAGTTTATAGTAAGAGGAAAATATTAATATTAATAGATATTACTATAGATAGTCCTAGCGCTAGTATAAATCTCGGATTAATACTAAGGGAGATAGGGCTATATAAAGAGGATTACGTAATAGAAAGTTACCTAACTTCTTAATAGTATAAGAATTAGAGGACTATCGACTTAGGTATACTCCGGGTAGTAGATAGGGATAAGGGGGGGATCCTAGGTATTATCTTATATTATATAGAACAAGATTAATATTTATAGAAGTCTCGTTCGCATCCTCTATAGACACGAATATTAGACCTTATCGTTTCTACTAAGCGTAGGTAATACAATTTTTAGTTACGATTTATATTAGCGTATATCTAATCGTAGTATAGCTACATTTATATAAAAGGCGGCGTAGGTTATAGTAGTAAAGGATAACTATCGTAATAGAATATAGAGGATAGCGCCCTAAACACAATCTTTAGCCCGCGAAGTCGATATTAAATAGCGATTTCTATAAATTGAGCTAGCGTAATTCAAGTATCAGTCGTTGAGTAAGCGTAATTCAAGTTTCAGTCGCGATTTATATCTGCGTATATCTAATCGCAGATTATATATATATAGAAGGCGAAGTAGGTTCTAGTAGTAGAGGATAACTTTCGTAATAGAATATAGAGGATAGCGCCTAAAAAAGGATAACTTTCGTGATAGAATATAGAGGACAGCGCCGTAAACACACGTTAGATAGCTACTTCTATAAATTAAGCGAGCGTAATTCAAGTTTTAGTCGCGACTTATATTTACGTATATCTAATCCTAGAATATATATATATAAAGGTCGTGGAGGGTCTAGTAGTATATAAAAGGGCGTAGTAGGTTCTAGTAGTTGGGATAACTTTCGTAATAGAATATAGAGGACAGGGCCCTAGACATATACTTTAGCCCGCGAAGTTGATATTAGATAGAGAGGAGAGCGCCGTAAATACACGTTAGATAGCTACTTCTATAAATTGAGCTAGCGTAATTCAAGTATCAGTCGTTGAGTAAGCGCAATTCAAGTATTAGTCGCGATTTGTATTTGGTATATTATCGTAGAATATATATATATAAAGGCGTAGTAGGTTCTAGTAGTAGTAGATAACGTTCGTAATAGGATATAGAGGATAGTAACTTTCGTGATAGAATATAGAGGATAGCGCTGCAAACACCGTTAGACAGCTACTTCTATAAATTAAGCGAGTACAATTCAAGTTTTCGATTTATATTTACGTATATCTAATCGTAGAATATATACATAAAAGGGCGTAGTAGGTTCTAGAATTAGACTTTTGTAATAGAATATAGAGGATAGCACCCGAATAAAGATAACTTTCGTGATAGAATATAGAGGACAGCACTATAACTTTCGTGATAGAATATAGAGGATAGCGACATATAAAAGGGCGTAGTAGGTTCTAGTAGTTGGGATAACTTTCGTAATAGAATATAGAGGACAGGGCCCTAGACATATACTTTAGCCCGCGAAGTCGATGTTGAATAGTAACTTCTATAAATTAAGCGAGCGTAATTTAAGTTTCAGTCGCGACTTGTATTTGCGTATATCTAATTATAGAGTCGCGATTTATATTTGCGTATATCTAATCGCAGAATATATATACGTATTATCTAATATCGTAGAATATATATATATAAAGGCGTAGTAGGTTCTAGTAGTAGTAGATAACGTTCGTAATAGGATATAGAGGATAGTAACTTACACGTTAGATAGCTACTTCTATAAATTAAGTAAGCGTAATTTAAGTATTAGTCGCGACTTATATTTATAGAGTGGTGGGTCTAGTAGTAGAGGATAACTTTCGTAATAGAATAGACTTTCGTGATAGAATATAGAGGACAGCGTTAAGGATAACTTTCGTAATAGAATATTCGTGATAGAATATAGAGGATAGCGCTGCAAACACCGTTAGACAGCTACTTCTATAAATTAAGCGAGTAGAGGAGAGCGCCGTAAATACACGTTAGATAGCTACTTCTATAAATTAAGCGAGCGTAATTTAAGTTTCAGTCGCGACTTGTATTTGCGTATATCTAATTATAGGTCGCGACTTGTATTTACGTATATCTAATCGTAGAAATATATATAAAAGGGCGTAGTAGGTTCTATTAGTAAAGGACGCTTTCGTATATAGAGGATAGCGCCCGAACAAGGATAACTTGCCGTGAGCCTTGGAATGTCAATGCTCACTGCGTTGATTGCTATCTTCTTATGGCCGGAGACATTCCATGAGAGCAAGGCCAAACCTTCGGATATAGAATATGGATCGTCCACAACAACAACATCGCAGCAAGAAGATCCAAAACCACAACAAGGAAATCCTGTATCCAACTTCTTTCAAACGCGCCTCTCCGCCATCTCAGACTCCATCTCAGGCATCGGTATACTCAACACCTACCTCCTCTCCCTCTCAATCATGTTCGCAGCCACTGGCATAAAAGCCATAGATTGGTACGGACTCGTCCAATACCCCGTCATCAAACTTCGTTGGTCCTTCCCTCAAGCCTCCTCTATCGTCTCGGTCCAAGGCGTACTCATGCTCGCTCACTTCTCTGTCGTTCTGCCTGTCCTCAACTCTGCCGCTGCGCGGTACTTTGGTTCAAGCGGCCATGGCCATTTCGCAATCATGGCTGGCTCAGCGCTCCTCCTCACGCTGGGTAGTCTGGTCATTGGCTTCAGCACTACCACCTTCTCGTTCGTGATGGGAGTGATAATCTTTTTGTTCGGGGAAGGACTGCCGACGGCGACGCAGGCGTTTATTGTCTCATTGGCAGAGAAGAAACAGGTTGCAAGGATGATGGCGACGTTGAGTATGACGAGCATCTTTGGGAAGTTGTGCGCTAGTTTATTATTCCCCAAGGTGCTTTCGTGGGGGTTGGATTCAAAGGTTGGACTGCTTGTGGGGTTGCCTTTCTTTGCCAGTGCGGCCTTGTTCGCCAGTAGTGGATTTTGTTTCACAATTGCGGGCGTGAAGATTTGGAGGGAACAGAAGGGGCAAGAAGCTTGAGAGACGAAGCTAGGAGGTAGGTTGTGGTTGCAATTACCTGAGCCATATGCCTCTCCGTGCTGTTCTAGTGTCTGGATGCAATGGCTATGTTAAGGCGTCTAGAAGTGATAAAGACGGACATAGCGCTTTGAATTTCTGTTGCTGGGGCCTGTGAATGCCTGCAGTGGCTGGTTCTATGCTCGTATTGCACCGACATGGATATATTTCTGGCGAGATTATCACCTAAAGCTACTAGAAGTTGATTTATTTGGACAGCAAAGTACTACGATTGTTCGCCATGACATGCGGTCGTGAATTTTACTCTCCGAATGATTTTGACGTAGGTGTTGCTTACAGTGAATGGTGAAGCTGAGGGGGAAGATTGAGGCGAGAACTTCAAAGTCACGTCTTTTGGTGTCCCGAGCGCCAACCCCTACGCGTCAGCCCTGGAAGAAGACTCCCAACCATCAGCTCTCAAGTCCCTAATAGGCGATTGACCAATGGCGCCCTCTAAGAGCAGCCCGTCGCATCCCCCTTCCTCCCAAGCAAAGAAGCAGCAGTCCATATCCAGCTTCTTCACTCCAAAATCAACTCCGAAGCCAGCTCTACCTCCGTCTCCCTCCGCTCCAGCACCATGCGCGTCTTTGTTTGTTCAAACGGACGAAGAAGGAGCTGCGCCTCAGAAATTAACTCCCAACGAGCATAAGAGGCGGATAGAGCCAGAAGACTGTGAATTCAAAAATCTGGGCCCAGATCCGAAGCGAGCAAGACGGATGCCGGATGAGGTCACTGTGCCTGTACATCGCGTGAGCCACGAGCGACAGCATTCAAATAAAGCGCCCCCAAGCTCAGAACGGACTTCTAGATATCTTTTCTCAAGTAGTCCAATTGCGTCCGCTGATGTGGCTGTGGAAGAGCCCGAGTCCGAGACGAGACGGAAAGTCACATTGCATACACAATTTGTTCAAAAATTGGGCCGCCCAGACAGCATTGCTGAGCTTAGGAGAAGAAATCATGCACTCAGCGAGGATGGGCCTACTGAAGGGGAGGGAGAGGAAGACGGAGACCAGGAAGAAGAGGAGTCGGCACCAAAGAAAGGAGCGAAGGCGAAGAAGGGTGGAGCCAGAGCAAATGGCAAACTTACTCCAATGGAACAGCAATACTTGGAAATTAAGAGGAAGCATCTGGACACGGTACTATTATATGAGGTCGGGTATAAGTTTCGCTTCTTCGGCGAAGATGCGAGAATCGCTGCGAAAGTGCTGAGCATTGTCTGCATTCCTGGCAAGTTCAGATATGATGAACATCCATCGGAAGCAAATTATTCCAAGTTCGCATCAGCATCGTTCCCGGTCGCACGGTTACATGTCCATGTGAAGAGGCTGGTTTCGGCTGGTCACAAAGTAGGTGTGGTGAGGCAGATTGAAACCGCTGCTCTTAAGGCTGCAGGAGATAACAGGAATGCGCCATTTGTGCGGAAGCTCACGAATGTGTACACGAAAGGGACATATGTGGACGATCTGGAAGGCTTGGAGGGCCCTATGGCAGCCCCAGCTGGTGCACCTGCGACTGGTTATCTTCTCTGCCTGACAGAATCTAACGCACGAGGCTGGGGAAATGATCAGAAAGTTCACGTTGGCATTATTGCAGTTCAGCCTGCCACAGGATCCATCGTCTACGACGATTTCGAGGATGGGTTTATGCGAAGCGAGATTGAGACTCGACTGCTCCACATTGCCCCCTGCGAATACCTCATCATGGGACAGCTGTCAAATGCAACCGAAAAGCTTATCAAGCATCTCTCTGGAAGCAAATCGAATGTTTTCGGCGACCAAGCTCGAGTAGAGCGGGTAGAAAAACCAAAGACTATGGCGGCCCGAGCATACAGTCACATTTCGAGCTTCTACGCGGACAAAATGCAGTCTAGTAACAGCATATTCAACGACGAGCAAAGTAGCCAGATTCTCGACAAAGTACACCAACTCTCAGAGCACGTTACGATCGCACTTTCAGCAATGATCACGCACCTCACGGAGTATGGCCTGGAGCACATCTTCGACCTCACCAAGAACTTCCAGCCTTTCAGCGCCCGGACGCATATGCTTCTTAACGGCAACACGCTAAACAGTCTGGAGATCTATACCAATCAGACTGATAACACCGAAAAAGGAAGTCTCTTCTGGACTCTCGATCGCACGAAGACGCGGTTTGGGAAACGAATGCTGCGGAACTGGGTCGGACGGCCCTTGCTAGACAAGTCAAAGCTCGAGGACCGGACGTTTGCGGTGGAAGAGCTCCTTGACGGTAAGCGTACTAGACACGTTGACAGAGTTAAGAAGGTCCTATCATCAATTAAGGTTGATCTTGAGAAAGTTCTTGTTCGGATATACTATGAGAAGGCATCTCGTCCCGAACTCCTAAACTTCTTGCAAATCTTGCAGCGCGTAGCCAATGAGTTCCATCACGTCAAGATACCAAAGGACGCTGACTTTGAATCAGTCCTACTGAACGACGCTATCGCCTCGCTACCACGTGTGGGGGAAGAAATCATCCAATTTCTAGATCGCCTCAACATGCAAGCCGCAAAAGATGACGACAAATACTCCTTTTTCCGCGAGAACCACGAAACAGATGCCATTACAGATCAAAAGCTCGGTATTGCTGCCGTCGAACACGAGCTCAAAGAACATCGCGCCGTCGCTGCTACCATTTTGGGAAAGAAGAAAGTGGAATATGCTGCCGTCGCGGGTATTGAATTCCTGATCGAAGTGGACAACTCACCGGCAGCCACACTAAAGAAAGTGCCTGCGTCCTGGATTGTCATCAGCAAGACAAAGAAGGTGTCCCGTTTTCACACACCAGAAGTCGTGAAAATGCTTCGCGAACGAGATCAACACAAAGAAGCACTTGCTGCAGCCTGTGACAAAGCATTCACAGCACTACTTCGCGAGATATCTAGTCTTCATCAACCATTGCGCGACTGTATTCAAGCCTTGGCACAATTAGACTGTCTGCTCTCACTCGCCGAAGTGGCATCTCAGCCTGGATACTGTAAGCCAATCTTCACCTCATCGACGCAGATTCATGTCACTGGAGGTCGCCATCCGATGGTCGAACGACTTCTCCTCAATTCCTATGTCCCCAACAACGTTTCTCTCTCCAATCGACAAAATCACGGCACCATCGATCCATCCACCCTTCTCATCACAGGACCAAACATGGGAGGGAAGTCATCATACGTTCGATCTGTTGCACTCATTTCAATCATGGGCCAGATCGGTTCCTATGTCCCAGCAAGCTCCGCCAAACTGGGTATGCTGGATGCTGTTTTCACACGCATGGGAGCATTCGACAACATGATGCGTGGCGAGTCAACCTTTATGGTTGAACTTGGTGAGACGAGCGATATTCTCAAGCAAGCCACACCGCGATCCCTTGTTATACTTGACGAGCTGGGACGAGGCACCAGTACACATGACGGCGTTGCCATCGCGGAGGCAGTACTTCGCGAGCTTTTGAGCAGAGGAGTAATGACCTTGTTCATTACCCACTATCAACAACTCGCACGTTTGGAGGACGGTCTAGGCGCACAAGGACTCAAAAATGTGCACATGCGTTTTTTTGAAGAGAGTGAAGAAATGGTTACATTCTTGTACGAGGTCAGGGACGGAGTCGCGCATCGTTCATATGGACTTCATGTCGCGAGGCTTGCCAATGTGCCTGAGTCGGTTCTTGGGGTTGCTGGTGTCAAATCTAAAGAGATGGAATATTGGATAGAAAGAAGAAGGGTTAAAAACGTGTCGGCTATGCTAGTCAAAGCCCTGAATGCCGCCAACGAGACAGATAGTATGGAGTCGCTGGATAGGTTTGCTGGTGCGCTCGAACAGTTGTGAGGGTCTATTCCGTGGACAATGGTACGGGGCACGGGTGTTGAATTCAATCCAGTATTACAGATGAACCAATACAGGTGAAACGAAGTCTACCTTCACTCTGATTTACGCGCGACTCATGTCGCATTCCATCTATTTTGATTCTGCGACTTTGCGAATCAGCTACAAGCACTTACATGATTCGCAGCTCTCCCGTGTACCAATGAGATCGCTCCCACACGCCCCGGGAAATCTCCACGGGTGCTTATGGTCTCATACCATGGGTCGTGAAGAGAATCACTTCGAACAATATAATGATGAACGCGTACAGGCACACGAAGTGAAGTATTTTATATCTTAGACTAATATCATTCCCAGTCATACTCGTCTTCCATTCATTTCTTCGCTCAAGATATGAAGTCAATCTTTTCTATAATTGCTCTGGCGAGCTATGCCGCTGCTCACAGTGCCGTCTGGAATATCACGTTCGATGGTACGACCTATCCAGCTCGCGACGCGAGGATGGATGCTCAGCTTGGAGCGAAACGCATCGAGTGGTCGTACACCGACAATATTGGTACGAGTGGAAAGCCAGAACCGTGGCAGGCTATTACGAATGTCCTTAACCCTGGCATAACTTGCATGTCTCTCTTCATATTTCGAGACCCCCATCATGAAGCTAATGTCGACATATAGGTGGCATCGATCCAAAACCGCCAGCTTTGAGGGCCGTCGCTCGTGCTGGATCTGACATCCAGGTCCATTGGAGCGGTATTATTCGCATGCACAACGGACCTGCCATCTCGGTATGCGACTACCCACCACCATCTATAATCAAGCTAATCGTCACACTAGTACCTTGGAAAACTTCCAACGCCAGATACTAGACCACAGGACATTGCTTTCTTCAAGATTAAGGGCGACGGCTATGACAAAGCTAAAAAGAAATGGGCCAACGAGGAGGTTATGGACAATAATCGCACCGACATCGTGAGGATCCCGAGCGACATTGAGCCCGCTACATACGTTTTTCGCACGGAACTCCTTGCACTTCATGGCAATGCTCCGTCCTTGCCAGCCTCTTTCGGTGGTCCGCAGTTCTACACACACTGTTTCAATGTAGAAATCATTGGTGATGGCAAGGCCAAGCCTGAAGGAGTGAAGTTCCCCGGCGCGTATCAGCCCAACGATGCTGGAGTCAAGTTCTTCCTCGGACAGAAAGACAAGTGGGAGTCCTACGTAATTTACCCATCGCCGTCGTTATCGCATTTTGTAATAACTAACTTCCTTACAGCCTGTACCCGGTCCACCCGTGTACGCTGGCAAATATGACGCGCCATCTGGCTCGCCACCAGTCGTCTCACGTGAAGCTACCGGGGTCTTCTCAGAGGAGTTCCAAAAGAAGTACGACGCATACAAGCTGAAGCAGGATAGGCACGCACTCGAGGCCAATAATAAATTCAACGAACTTAACGCGTCAGGCAATGTCGCCAATGCAGGTTCAATGGCGTCAACTGCGACAGGCTTTGCGAGCTTCATGATGAAGCACCAACAAGAAGCTAAGGAGTTGGCGAAGGAGTTGGAGGTTTTGCGACAAGAGGCGATTAAAGTGGGCATCGCAACGGGTTAAAGCATCGTTTGCGTATAAAGTCTCTCTTTTTTTTAATCTGCTTTTTTTTCACAATCTATCCCGCTAGATATATAGTTGAGCGCGGAGATATCTCTACTTCCTACTATTCAAATTCTACCATTCTAGCTCTACTTCGTATTATCTTATTATTACTTTTATCTTCGGTCGTCTTTATCCTATTTAGGCACCCTAACGGGTTGAATTAGGGGAGGTTAGAGGGCTTCTAACCCCCCCTAATAGGGGATCGGGCTTAACTAGGTTAGAGCGGGTTTTAAGGTAGTTAAGATATAAGAATTTGTTATACAAACTACCCTATTTAAAGTAGAATAGGTCTATATAATATTATACTAAGCGCTTATATAATTACTAAGGTATAACTATAAAGAGTTATTAATCCCTAGTAGTTACCTAGTAGTTACAGTTACTAGGTAAGATAGAACTTACATTATTTATAGTATTTATCTTATTTATATACTCCTAGTCATCTTCTGATTGCTATAATTAGTAGGAAGTTTGAAATTGTATTTTTATTCTCTCTAGCTACTAGAATATTATATTAGGTTATTTTTCTACCCCTAAGATTATTATTAAGATAATTATTATCTCTATTATTATTTTCTTCTTTATTACTACCTTTTTTATTAACTACCTCCTTTTCTAATACCTCCTTATTAATAGGAAGCGCTAAAGAAGACTAAAGTCTAAGTAGTATATAGTCTTTATATATTATTTATATTAAGGGGGTTACCTAGACTATTAGTGTTACAGTCTACCTTTAGTACTATAATGATATTTTTGAAATCTATATCTCTTATTTTCCTATATACCTCTCCTACCTTATCCTTACGCCTAAATATTAACTTAAAAGCCTCTATAGTAAGTGTACTATTAAGCAAATTTGATAATTACTTCGCCTTAGAAGTATAGTATATAGTCTACTATCTAGGAAGACTAGATATTTATTAAGGAGTAAACCCTTTATAGTTAGTATAATATATATTAGAGTAAACTCTTCTATAGCGAAGAATAAAAGTAGTAATATAGGGAGTAGTTAAAATTTCAGGTATCTTAGTAGTTAGGCTTCTCTTTCCTTATTAGGGAATAGGAATAGAAGGTCCTAAAAAGATATTTGAAACTAGTAGTAGACTACTAGGAATATATTAGAAACTAGGAGTAGACTACTAGGAATAGTTTTTATTATAAACTAACCTTTAGGGTATCCTCTAAGAGTGTTATCTAGATATCCTTAGTATATATACTACCTTTTAGGTAATTATTAAGGTATTAACTTAGTTCTTAGCTAATAGACTACTATAACTTCCTAGTAGTATTAAAAGGATTACTACTAAAGTCTAGGTAGTAGGATTCTATAGTATCGTAATAATTTGTATTACTCATCCGCCTCTCTATATTCTTCTTACTAATACCCTTCTTATTAATATCGTTCCTATGAATATCCTTCTTGTTGATATCCTTCTTATTAATATCTCTCTTATTAATATCTCTCTTATTAATATCTCTCCTATTAATATCTATCTTATTAATATCTATCTTATTAATATCTATCTTACTTATATCTATCCTATTAATATCTATCCTATTAATATCTATCTTATTTACATCTACCTTATACTTATTACATAGTACTTTATACTATCCTCTTCTAATTCTATATAATTATCTACTTCACTTAGTCCGAAGTCGAGTTTTAGAAGTTTAGGATAGACTAATAGTAACCTTTAGCTAATCTAAGTAAAATTAGAATATTAAAAATCCTTCNATATAGAGATCCTAGAGATACGTAAAATGAGTATAATCTCCCCTATCTCGGCCGCGTTATCCTTATCTCCGTGTAAACACGCAGATCCATGCAGCCAAGACGGCTTAAATCATACAGAAGACTAGATACTAGTTACCGAGTCTACTCGATGTTCTGACGACAGGAAAAAATTCGGGACCTTGACTTACCAAAGCTTCTTGCGTAGACACAAACTGATTTTATTTGACGTGTGCTGTCAATTATGCATTAGTCAGTATGTAAATGATTCACTCAGGAGTGAGGATCAATTCTGGAGCGGATTCAAGAGTAAGGCAATCGATTTGAGGGAATTCAGGTACAGCAGGTTCAAAAGTTTCCAACACTATGTACAGAATCTGGCGTACTGTTCCACGGTTTCCACCTTCCCGCATGTGTACCACCAAGCGTGTACAGGGTTCCAAACCGTTCTCATAGCACGTTCCATGTTTCTGGTCCTTCTCGCTCTATAGATAACATTGCCATTGGTATACGTTCGACGAAACTTGGGTAAAGTGGCATTTGAGACCGTCGCAACATGGCATATTAAGTGTTTTCCCACAACCATCTGGAATAGATTCAGTTAGCGACGTTACACTTCTCAGTAAAACATAGGCAGAAATCGACTGACCAGTAGAGCAATGTCGCTTCTCTTTGAAAACGTTGCCCACCCAAGGAGATTTCTCTGCACTGTGAGGGGCAAGTGCGAGGGCAGTGCCGGCGAAGAGGAGGATGGTCTGGACTTTCATCTTAACGAATAGGTTGTTGATTGAGGACTCGTTTGCTGACTTGGGGATATTTGACGAGGGTGATGTGATGCTAAGGGAAGTGTTTCTTAACTCTTACATATATACTTTTCTTCTCGTGTCAAGCCTACAGATCTTTTCCCAATTTAGAGAAGGTAGAAAAGTTATACGAAGTATATTTGAAACAAGATTACCAGGTAGTAGGGGTGGTATACCATGTTTCCTTGAATGCTTGAATGTTCATATGAGATATTTCATGGTTAAAATTTTCGAGTAGTGGGGGTGGTAATCTTACAACTTGTTCTTTTGACTGAATGGTCGTAAGTAGTATTCACTACACAAAATTTTCTGGTATTGATAGTGGAAATCCTTGTTGGTATGACCCGGAAGAGGCCCAGCTCCCGGAATACGTGTTGTAGTTTACGTATCCATCGGGATACTCGATGGTTTCCCGAGGCTCGACTTACTATGTACATAGTAATGAGTTAATATAATCCTTAGGCTCCCCCGCAATTCTGATTTGCGCCCCGTGACTACTTTACCATAGTATGATCAATTGTTCGTGCCTCCGTCTTGTCAAACTCGCTAGTGCCTCGGGTTGATACGAACCCCGTGATCCGCTCAGTCACGCCGTAAATCAGTGATCAGTCTCTCATAGGACTCGTTTTATAAGATCTTCTTCAAGAGTCATTATCTTCTCTTTTAAAGCTTTCTATTATTCTTCATTTCGACCATAGAACTGAACGTTTTTGATTTAGTAACGTGGCTAAAGTACGATTACGAGCCTAAATAAGGCTGTACGAGCCTCGTGTTGGTCTATCCGAACCCGAGGCACTAGCAACTCGGAGTTTGACAAGTAATGGCGCTATGTATCCGATTCTCGGTGGTAGGGGTGTTTCGACGATTGAAATCCTTGACCAAATTTATAGACTAGGGGAAAGGTACTACTGTANCTTTTGGGGTGTCGTGGCTGGGTAAGAAGGGAAGGTATTTATAGAAGTTTAATTGATAGTAGTAGTAGACTAACCAAAAAAATAAAAAGCGCCTCAAAAAAGATACTAAAAGCGTATGATTTCTTTATTAGTTTTCTCATTAGGGTACATTAGGGTGAATAGTACTATGTATTGTTAGTACTATATTATTATAATCCACTACTTGTTAAACTAGTAAGAGTTTTTTAGTATCTACTTAAATTAGGCGTTGTTTTTACCTACTAGAAGCAGATTAACTTTAGTTCAAGGGACATATAAAGCTTGAAATAATGAAGCTTTACTGGTTTTATAGTAAAACACTAGTAGTCATCTCTTACTAGTACTAAATTAGTAGGTAGAAATTAGTAATAATGGATTAGTAATTATAATTTTAACCTCGAGCTATCCTCCTAGTTATTCAGAGTAATGAGAATATTACTAGGCTAAATTAGGTTCTAAGCGGCTTTAACTACGAAGGATAGGATAAGTATTAGAATATCTCTTTAACATACAAAGCTATATATACATGGATGGTATTAATATATTAGAATATCGGACTTTGACTTTTCCACTTAGCTCTAGATAATTGTAATATAAGTTGAGTTAGTCGTACAAGATTAAGAAAGTATTAGATATTTTCATTTGATTTCAATTAAACATTTATTAGAAGATTCTTATCCTTGAATTTCATAATTCGTTGATTACACTGAGAGATGCTTATTTGTTGAATATATTAATAGATAACTAATCTTAGAATAGACTACAAAATGAATACTATCAAAATATACAAGGATATAAGTATCATTTCAATAGATTATAAGACATCCTCTTCAAGTATATTATTAGATGTATTCTTCAAATATACTTAGGAATGTATTAAATCAACGTACTTTCTAGTCCTACTAGATAACCATATGCATATAAGATCAAAGTAGTCGAAAAAATTATGTTAACTAAAGCTATAAAGTAGGTATAGACGGCGGCTATTCTTAATTTCTTATAGTCCTAATATCTAGGTATAGTCACTAGAGTCTATCTGCTTATTATATAATCTCTAGGACTAGAAACTAAATCTATCTAAGGGTACTAGCCTCTATAATTTAATACATTTCTAGTAGTTAATATATAGAATATTTATATAGGATATATCACTTCTAAGAATTACTCTCGATACTAATTTGAAATAGGAGTGCCTATCTTAACTATATACCCTAGGGTATTAACCTCTAAAACTATTTAGAATATATGTTTTTAGTTTTAAAGTCTAATGTATTATAGTATCTTAACTTTGCTATAAGTTTTTCTTACTAAGTAATTTTCCTTCATCTAAAGTATTGTACGATTAATAAAGATAGTAAAAAGATCAGTATCTAGGAATGAAAGATTAGTAGTAGTATAAAAGATCAGAAGATAACTTAGGGGTAATAAGATTAATAATAAGATATTCTACTACTACTCAAAGCCCTTAACTTATAGAAGCTTGAAATTATAGATTATGCGTAAGGTCTTTAGAAAGATCTAAAATAAGTTAGGTAGAGAAAAGTTACTTGATAGGTAGAATAGTATACTTCTAATAGCGTGAGTTTTACGTAGAGTAAGCTAGAATGTATTAGAGACTACTAGAATACTACTAGACTAAATTCATAATACGTAGTATAAAATTAGAAATAAACTTCTTCCTAGTTCAAAGCAATAAGGCTTTCTAGGCTATATATCCTTCTTATAGACAGATAGTTTAGTAGTAGTACTAGCCTTTCTCTTTGTAGTAGTAATAGCAGGATTTTTTTATTACTCTAGAAGTCTTAACAATAGGAGGTAGTTTATTCCTTACGAGTAGTTTTTAGAGCTAGTAAACTAGTTGTAGGACCCTTATAGGTAGTCTTTAGAGAAAGCTAGCTACTTATACAACCCTCCCAAAGAGTTTAAAGCGCTTTGAAATAAAGATTTAGGAGAGGTATTAATTCTACTATAGAGAGGACATCTTCTCTAGGCTTCTTAGTTCTTTTTACTTTTTAACTAGTATTTCTTCTTTAATGAGAGTCTTTCTATGATCTATACTATGAAAGTAAAATTCCTGATTCTTTTGAGGTATATATATAGGATCCTTAGTAGAGTTTTAGTATCCTCTTAATCATCATCATCCAATTTATATCTTGAACAATATACTCAATTGTTGTAGTATTCCTTCATCTATTAAGTAGCTTCCTACTAAGGAACTAAATATTATCTTCTTGGATTGAATATAAAGATCTGTAAGATATAGGTAGTAGCAGAAGAGGTCACTATATATTACCTCGATTATTATACTTTTCTAGACTACTAGGTCTTCCTCTAGTAGATCTAGTAATTAGAGGAATCTTAGGAACTTACTCTACGTTATCTAGTATCTACCTATTAAGATAAGCTGAACTATATTAGTTATTTAAATTAATCCTATTTTGTTCAACTAAGAGTACTTATTGTAGTTGAATTATAAGAGCTCTAGAGGAGATTTTAGAGATTAGTAAAAATAATAATAATAATACTACGACTAAGAACTTTGATTCTAACTACTAACTAAGTAATTAGGAGGAGATATCTTTCCATACAGTAGATATCGATAAGGTAGTTAATAATAAGAAGAAGAACGATAATAAAAATAGGAAAGCTACAAGGAGGTCTAATTAGTCTTATGATACCTAATATATAGTATACAATATCTTGTTCTTTGAAGGGGCAAAAAGACCCAAGTAATAAACCTAGTAAGATCTAGAATATCTCCTTAACCACTTTATATATAATTTTAAGAATATAGAGAAGATCTAAAAACTTTATTTAGAAGTTATATAGCTTTGTATTTTTATCTACATTTCTAGTAGTGTTCTAATAATATATAATATATTTCTAGGGTCTTATATACTTATGGTATAATACAAATAGGGAAGAAGATTAATCTATCTTTATAGCTTACTAACTACCCTTAACTTCTTCATTGAAGTTCTTAGCCCTTGAATAAACTATATTAATATAAAATTGTCTAGCTTATAGCTAGATCTTTGATCGACTACCTAGGTCTCCTAAGTACTAGACTTTGAACTCTATAGAGAAGTTTAAGTTGAAGAAGGATCCACTCTATATAGAGCTTATAGAGGAGGTGTTAACAATAATTTTAAATAAGAAGAGTAAGTATAGAAAGAGATGAAGGATAAACAGCGATATAGACATAGTAAATCTACTTATTAAACTATTTGATCTAAAGAAGCCTTGAATAAAAGGTAATAAGGTAAGAAATACAGAGTAGACTTTATTACTTAACTCGTAGCTGACAATAAGAATAAGGTTAATCATTGTAGTAACAAAGGAGATAAGAAAAAGAAGGTAAAGAAGAGGAAGAAGAAAAATCATAATAATAATAATCATAAGAAGAATAATGATAACAAGATAATAATAATAATAATAATAATAATAATAATTATGATACTCAATATAAGGATAATATACAAATGAATTATATAATTTCCTATATTTCTTAGGATTATAAGTATAACTTTATTATATTTATCCCTATCCCTTGAAGGGTATCCTTCTACTTGAAAACTCTTTATTCTTCAAGTATTGCACCTACGTGATAAATTTTTATTATCTCTAATAGTTTCCTATATCTAGAAATTTCATTGAAATCAATATACTGTTTAGCGTCAGTAGTCACTTTTCCAATAGACATAACAGATTTAAAGAATACTAAATCTCTAAATACTTACCGACTATACTTTATAGTCTCTCTAAGAATAAACTACTGTCTTCTTACTACCTATTTTGTATTACCACACCTGTCATTCAAATTACTAATCTAAATATTATTGTAGTATCTAAGAGGTATGTAGTAGTTACTAGTAATATTTGATATATCCTCTACCTTAAGAGATCTAAGGCTATACCCTAACTCTTTAAGAAGCTATAATACGTACGATCTATAAAGTAGCTATTAGACGTTAATATTAATAGTATAGTATAACATAACCCTACTTCAAGGAAAAAGATAGCGGAGGACTTCGAATTAAGGTACTAAGGGGTCTTTAGTAATCAAATATTATAGCCTAAGGCAAAATATGAAGTATAGTACGGATATTCATAGCGCTAGCATACTTTACGTATATTACTAACAACAAATGAGATCTGAAAAAACTACTTATATTTTTTATTCTTATATTATTCTTATATTATGCTTGGTTTTTTACTATAAGCACTAGGTTAAGCTATAAAGATATAAGGTAGAGACTATTCATTAGCCTAATAATATTACTATAGCTAGTGTTTGTAAATAAATTCATATATTCAATAGGCCTATCTATACTAGTAATTATAGTAGGGATTGCTTTTGCTATACTATACGCCTAAAGAGTAATATATTTATTAGCGTTCGAGTAGTAAAGGAGCTTAGAACTTTGAGGATATACTACAATATATAGCAGATAACCTTTATATAGTTAGAAATTTAATTCTCTAAACCTTCGCTCTACTATTACTTACTATATAAAGAGTAGCTTACTACCCCTAGCTTCTTTCGATTTCAAGAATAAGGTAGATAAAGAATAAAGTTAGGAAGATAACTTAGTTAAGGATATATTAGGTGTAGACTTTAGTAGTACTAATTAAGTTTGTATTGAGTCTCCCAGCCGCAATCAGGCTGTAGACTATTTGATATATTATTAAATATTATTTTTTCTCTTCTTATTGTCTATCATCATTTGTAGTATATCAAATGGGCTATTAGTACGAGTAAAAGTTTCTATTACTTAGTAGGCCCTTTTCTATATCTATAGTCATCATATAAATTACTAATAGTCTTATGTATATTGACATATGTTCTTTAAAGTAACTAATAACTAAGTTCCAATATATATATCTCTAGAAATCTTGATCACCATACTATATATAATATCTATTAATACTGTTATATCAATTTTAGAAAGTTTATACTTCTTACTAATTATAGGCTAGTATAAAGTAAGAGGAAAGGTAATATTTCTTCTAGCTCCTTTACTTGAGTAAGAAGATATAGAGGATACTTTAAACTTTTTGAACTAGTTAATATATAAATATATCCTATATACTTATTAAGTCGAAATAGACCTCTTTACGTTAATATTACTTTTAACTTACGCTTTTTGGTTATCACTCGTATATTAATACTAAAATAAGATTATTTCTATCAACCTCCTTTCGAGTATAATCTGATCTAATAATAAGTGAAGTCCCTGATAGAGTAGGCCTAGATAGGGGGGCTAAGGAAAAGACTATAGAGAGTTTTTAGAGTAGGTTATAAGTATTCTACCCTAGCTTAATCCACCCTACTAAGGCGGAGGCTTACTCTATAGTACTAGAGTAGGGTCTTATAACTTACCCTATACTAGTATATATTATATATTATACGTATGATTCTAGTAGATAATAAATCTTAGAGACTTTCCGAGTAATTTCCCAATGGTAAGACTATTATAAAACACTACTACTGAATTCAAGTTAGATTTTAGACTGTTTTTGAGTCGTGTAATAAACTATTTATAAACTAACAATCTTAATCTCTTTTCCCTATCCTTACTCTTATCCCTGTCCCTACTAGCGGCTATTACTATGTACTTAATTCTTCGACTAAATTTCGTATTGAAGCTATTATAAGCGTTTTTACTTTACTTTGGAAAATGCATTAAAAGATAATAGTAAAATTAGTAAATAAATATGTTTACTAATTCTAAAGAGAGATTTCTAATATAGTTGAAAAATTCCAATGTCTCTTCATCTCTTACAAAATTCAACTATACTTTGATAGTCTTAGAAATATTCACTTCTAGCTAAAAAAGAAGGCTTTATTGAGAGGTAGGAGGTAGGGGAAGAAAATAGAGTACTAGTATTAGTAGGAGAAAAGATTTTAATACTAAATAAAGTATAAGTTATATTTATTCAAGTACTCATCTAGTCGCCCTAAGTATTACAGCTCTTAGTGTAGATACTAGTATACTTCTTAAATCTAGAAGTCTTCTACTAGACTTTTGTTGATAACTCTTTTATATAGCCACTATATATTTATATAAAGACGTGTTAAATCAAGATCTTTATTAGTTAATATAAAGGCTAAGAGCTTATATTCCTAGAGATAAAATCTATCTAGTATTATATTCCATACCTTCTACCTTTAAAGAAACAACTTCCCTAACATCTATATTGAAACTAATAACACTTTACGTTCTATATACTTGTATAATTTCTTAGATTCAAGAACCTAGTAATTGAGTTCATCGAGAGAAAGTATTGATGCCTTGGTCTAAACAAGGATAAATAGAGCTAGATTGAATACCTTATTACTATCCTATATTCTATATAGTCTATACGTAACTTAGTAGCTTAACCTTTATCTTAATACTATATACTAATCCGAAAATTTTATACCAACTATTGATATACCTGAAGAACGTAGAGGATTAGCTAGCAAATAAGAACTTTTTGTAGAAGAATAAGATTCAATAGATTCATTATAAGGTAGTAGATAAGCTAAGAGTATACTATAGTATCTTAACAGATATATAGGCTACAGAATACTAAATTATAGCTGATTTATATAATAGTGATTTTAAGCTAATTCTTATAACAAACCTAAATTAAGTCTAAGTTTAACAATCCGCTTAGTTACTAGACTTGTTATTAGGAAGAACTCAAGAGTCTTAATAATACTTATTTTATATAGTAAGAACTATCATTATACCGTCTAAATCTACTATTATAGTGCTAGTATTAGTTAATCAACCTTAATTTAATTATAGATGAGCTCTAGATAAATGTTATTTTTGAATAAGGTAAAGGCTAAGTAGTCACGAGCTTAATTATCTACGGGAGAATTCGATAAGGATTATTTAAAGAGCAGTTTTTAAACCTAGTAGTCTTCTTGAAGTTACGAATAATTTTCACACAAAGTAAGGGTAGATCTTTTAAAACTATTCTAGTAGTAAAGTATCAATCATTAGTTCCTATAGATAGTAATAATGGTGAAGGATTTCTTTACTATTTAAATTATAAGTATTAGTGTTGAACGGGAGTTTTGTAGTACTAGTAACTTGAATATAGATAATAAGTTATATAGTTTTAAGGTTTTTAGTCATTCAATAATAAGTAAGTATAAGTGAATATTAGATTTATGGTAGTATATATTAGATTATCATTCAAAAGGAAGTAATAGCAATATCTATATAACTTAATATAAATAGACTTTAAAGATAGGTCAGAATTAGTGAATCTCTACGGATCCTATCTAGTGTATAGGATAGTGTTTGTTATTATAATGAATTAGGGTAACATATTAGTTTAATAATTACTTATTATAAGCTAGTCTAATTGATTCATTCTATAATATAATATAATATATAGTGCACTAGAGTTTACACTTATTAGGTTCCATATACGTAGTATTTGGATGCTAGTATATAAGATAGTAATATAGTATTATAGGTATCTTACCCTATAGCTATATTATTAGTTATATTACTAGTCTAGTACCCTCTATAGTACGGCGACTATGTGCAAGTTTATGTACCATCTAAAATGCAAAAATCTAAATAGTTAGCTACTTACTTATATATATAAGTCCTATTAGTCCGCGGGCTTTGCTCCTTTTAAAACAAGTCTTTTAAACTTCTAGGGATACTTAGCCTCTGGCTATGTCTAGATAAACAATCTTTCTTATCCTAGAATAGCCTCGCAAGGGAGAATAGTAAGAAAGAGGTTTATAATATTTGACTTCTTACAAGCATACGTATTGCTCATACGTATCACGTGACGCTATTCTAGAAAGATGCGTACGGGCAGGTATAATAGCTACAACTTTAGATACGTTAGGGCGATTATACGTATAAGCGTCGTCTTATAGGCGTTCAATCATCTGAAGTACGAGGAGAACTCTAGGTTTATTCTTAAGACGCGTACGCTTATTCCTAAAGGCTACTATAAGCGGGTTGCGAACTATATATACCTTAATTATTTATGAGATACTAGCATTAAGATTAGGAAATACCCTATCTCGTATACCAATATGCTCCTCCGTAGTATTATAAATCTAAATTTGTATAAAGTAGTGCGGCCTCTCGCCAAATTAGCGTAGGCTACTAATACAATAATAGATTACGCCGTATATATATAGAATATAGGTACCTATATTCTTAAGACTCTAATCTAGTTTAAGCGTAAGCTAAACGAATACAAACGTATTGTAATAGTAGTAGATTATATAATAAAAGGCTTATAAAGAGGCGCTTTCCTTAGGTTTTAATACGCTTACGTTTATGATAATACCTAAAAAGAGACGTTTGAGTTTAGGATTAAGAGGTGTAGGAAGCAGGAGGCGGACTTACCTATACGTATAGTAGCTAAATTTAGGAGAGGTGATATATTTTATAACCCTCTCTAAAAGCTAGAACTAGGCCCCGTAATACTCGTATTACGTATCTATACGCGGGAGTATAAAGCGATAATTAATATCTTCGCAGAAATTTACGCGGGCTACGTACGCCTATACTAACCTACGACAGCTTCGAAGTATATACGTACGGTTATAGAGTAGAGAATACTAATTTATAGGTATAGTATCCGTAAGGAAAGTATTAAGCTAAGGGTTATTTTCGATAGGGCGCGGGGGACTAATTATATTACTAGATCTAATATAATTATCTATATCCGTACGTATTGTATTTCCTTCCTACCGTACCTGTTATATATCTCTAATTTACCCTTACAAGTATTACGTACGCCTATTTTAAATCGAACCTCTCTCCTCCTAGCTCTTTCTATACGGATTATATCTATACGCGCCTACGTATATACTAATATCTCCTTATATGTTAGAGAAACTATATANTAAGACTCCTTTTCGTAGGAAACGTAGATGCTAAAGTACTCCTACTAACTCCTACGGACTACTACAAGACTCTATTTTATAGGAACTATAGATACTAAAGTACTCCTACTAACTCCTATAGACTACTATAAGACTCCTTTTCGTAGGAAACGTAGATGCTAAAGTACTCCTACTAACTCCTATAGACTACTATAAGACTCCTTTTCGTAGGAAACGTAGATGCTAAAGTACTCCTACTAACTCCTATAGAATACTATCTACCGACTCTATTTCATAGGAAACGTAGATGCTAAAGTACTCCTACTAACTCCTATAGACTACTATAAAACTCTATTTCGTAGGAAACGTAGATACTAAAGTAATCCTACTAACTCCTATAGAATACTATCTACTAACTCTATTTCGTAGGAAACGTAGATGCTAAAGTACTCCTACTAACTCTTATAGAATCCTATCTACTAACTCTATTTCGTAGGAAATATAGACGTTAAAGTACTCCTACTAACTCCTCTAGAATTCTGTCTACTAGAGTCTATTTCGTGGGAAATATAGACGTTAAAGTATTCCTACTAACTCCTACGGAATACTATCCACTAGAGTCTACTAATAGACTCTATTTCGTAGGAAATATAGACGCTAAAGTACTCCTACTAACTCTTACGTATCCGGCTTCGTTAATTAGGGTTACTCTCTAAATTCTCCTTAGTCTCCCTAACCTTCTAATACCTTATTCGTACTCTCTTTACCGGTAATAAGGTAAGTAACTCCTCGAAGAAAGAGGAGGCTATACTTAAAGCTCTCCTTTACTAGTTTCTATCGATACTTAGAGTAGGACTTNCTAATAGACTCTATTTCGTAGGAAATACAGACGCTAAAGTACTCCTACTAACTCCTATAGAACGCTGTCTATTAGAGTCCGCTAATAGACTCTATTTCTTAGGAAATATAGACGCTAAAGTACTCCGACTAACTCCTATAGAACGCTATCAATTAGAGTCCGCTAGTAGACTCTATTTCGTAGGAAATATAGACGCTAAAGTACTCCTACTAACTCTTACGTATCCGGCTTCGTTAATTAGGGTTACTCTCTAAATTCTCCTTAGTCTCCCTAACCTTCTAATACCTTATTCGTACTCTCTTTACCGGTAATAAGGTAAGTAACTCCTCGAAGAAAGAGGAGGCTATACTTAAAGCTCTCCTTTACTAGTTTCTATCGATACTTAGAGTAGGACTTACTACCTCCGCTACTTCGTAAGTACGGCTGCACGGACCATACAACTCGATTATTTAGTATATTTCAAAAGCACTTAATTTATTCAATTTAAAAGCTATCTTTATAATAATTACCGTATACTAGAGTTAAGTCCTTAGACCTTTATACTAGCCCCTAAAAATACCTGATATCTATACGGAACCGTATATAATCCTTAAATTCCTTATTATTACGCTAAATACGTACTATCTATATTTCTATATCTTTTACTACTA
>JEMP01000122.1:93850-106601 GCA_000738655.1 Venturia pyrina ICMP 11032 | reverse complement strand
TATATACTATCCTTAATAACGGTAATCGCTTTAGTAAGATTCTAAAAGTCGTTTAGTAATACGCGCTTAATAGCTACCTTCTTACCCTTATTACTAAGGTCTATATATCTAATATAACTAATACGTATCTAGGTTATAGGGTTCTTTAGTAAGATACTTAGCCGAACCTTAGTAGCCGTAAGGGTATAAGAGTAGGTAAACTTAATAATTTCGATATCTATATTATCTTCGTCGTATACCTTAGGGACTTCCTACCTGCCCTTCCTTCTAGAGCGGGTAATATAAGAGGTATTATTACCGTCTCCGAACTCCTCCTTATTCTACTAGTCAAAGGACTCTATTATTTCTTTAAGGGTATTAACTTATTCTCCGTAGATTAATCCTATGTTAGATAGAAGAGACGAAAGTAGAGATAAATACGCTAATCCTATAGTAGGGATAANTTCTTTATCTTTTTCTCTATTCTTACTAGGCTACTAGCGCGTAGCGTAGCTAGCTAAGCGCTCTCCGGTTTAGAAAGGACGGGGTCCCTTTAACCCTAAAAAATAATAAAATTAATTTGCTACCTTACCTTTCCTATATAACTATAGTAATTATACCTAATTATATAGCCCCTCCTAGCTATATTCTAATTCGTACTATAGTACTCGTCGAGGCCGAGTCGTCCGCGTCTCTAACCGTCTCTTCGTACTAGGTTTACGGTATATCTTCCTATACCCCGATTCTATATAAGTGNTAGAAATCTAGCGATAGGGGTCCGTGCAGCCGTACTTACGAAGTAGCGGAGGTATATTAGGAACTAATAAAGCGTTAAGTGGTATTTTAAGTATTATCGGATTACGACTCCGCGTATCTAGTACCCTTAAGGTATATAGAATACTACTAAGGATCTCGATAGGGGGAGCCTCTACTTAATATATTAGTAAAACTAATTTAGATAGCCTACTCGCTACGTTTGTAATCTAAACTCGTAAACAAATTACTAGGGATTCTTCAATTATGATATAGCTTTAAGTAATTACAAGCTAACGAAGCGTAGTACTACTCGTAGTAGTTTTATTTCTATCGACCTACTAGGCTATACGGATAGCCTCCGTTCTAGCGATAGCGAGGGCGCGAGTATCTTCTATAGGTACCTCCTTATCCGATCCTATAGTATTAGATCCTATAGTATACGATCCTATAGAGGTAGCTACCTCTTACCTTTTTCTCCGCTTCTTAGCTATAAGCTTTTAATAGACTTTAGTTACGAGCGGAGGTAATTCGTAAAGTTTAGTAAGTAGGGATTATTCGTGTATTAAAGTAGGAAGAGCGCCNACCCCTAATTAGGGTAGGTTAGAGACCCTAAAACCTACCCTAACCCGCCCCGTTTAGGACCCGAAATAAAAGTAATTTAGTACTAATAATATATATATTCACCTAAGAGAGGTAGTATCAATACTAACGTAGATAGACTTTAATCGTTAATAACTAAGAGAAATAAAGAAAGGTAGATATTATACAAGGGATAAGGTTTAGTTATATATAGTACCTATTCTTTAAGGAGGCGATAAGGTTTAGGGACAAGAAAGGCTAGAATAGCTTTAATATTATAGATTAATATATATTTATTATCTAAACGCTAAGTAAAGTTAGTAATATAGAATAGGTAGAAAATAGGATTAATAAATAGGGGTTTCTAGTATAGAATAAGGTAATAATAAAGGGAATATAGTCTATAGTTATAGACGCGAATAAGTAGTTATTAGTAGTTATTAGTAGTTAAAAGTAGCGAGGGGGCGACGCGGCGTTTAGGAAGAGGGAAGGGGAGGATATCTATAAATATATTTATAGTATAAAACTAGGTCTAGAGAGTAAAGTTATGTATATTATAAAGTAAGACGTAAACGCTAGATTATATATAAAGTAAATAAGGGGGTTAGTAGACAGGATAAATATTCTTATATAGTAATAGGTTAGATATGAATATCTAATAGGAATTAGTATATCCTATATAATTATTATAATTAAAAGAAGAGGTATAAGGCGAAATGTATTATATAAGTAGAATATACGANCTCTTTACTACTAATAGTATACCCTCTTAACCGGGATAGCTAGTTAGAGTAGAACTATAGGTCTTATAGATTACTCGGGTATAGAGTAAGTCGAGTTTATTAGTCTTAACGTCTAAGCTATTCCTCTTAGCTTCTGTCGTAAATAGAGCGCCTAGAACCTAGAGCTTTTCTTAGTATTAGAGGAAACCTTAAGTATTAATCCTATAGTCCCCGATCTAAATCTTTACGCGTATACTACCTAGGAGCTCGTAAGCCCCGTCTTTAACCGCCCGTACTACCTATAGGTATAAGCTATCCCTAGACTTCGTATCTTCCTATAGCTTATCTAGTACCGGATCGCTAAAAGGTCCGGAGGGACTCTCCCTATAGACCGCCTTAAAGGGGGCGGTAACCGTCTACTTTATAAGGCTCTCCTAAGGAAATAACTATCGTACTCTAGACGCGTAGTCTTTATTATTTAGGTTATCCTAGTTCCTTTAGGAANTGTATTAAAGAGGGCGATAGCCTCTGTATATATAGGGGTAGACTACCTCCGTATTACGTACTATTCTATTCATACAACTATACTCGGGCTCCAAGCAAGGGTGCAAACTCGTCGCGAGTCTATAACTATTCAAGATAATATAGAAAGTTAGTGGCTCCTTGCAAATGCAACGAATAGGCAAGTAGATAAGAACAGCGATATAATAGCCAGAGAGCGCCAACGCAAGCGGCTAGAAGAGTAAGGTTGGTTTATCTATATTAAAGAGTTTCAGATCTTTCTACCGTGTCTATAGCTAAGCGGAAACATAAAAGGAAAGCTCTGCCTAGCAGTTTTAATAATCGACCTTGTTATCAACAGATTCCTTAGAGTTTTGGTACCCCGGCAGCTCGGTGTCATCACAGACAATCTTATTGCTCGCGACTTCGATAGCGCCTACTACGAAGTCGGAATCTGGATTCTTCTATCTTAGCTTAGGAATACTACTAGGCCTCTTAGAGCTATCAAAAGCAGGGCTCTTATAGAAGTTCAGAATTTTTCATACTAAGAAGTCTACCGTCTTACCTTTAAACATATTACAGTACTTTCTATAGATTTCTAGAGCGATAAGGATTCTATAGAGATCATTAAGGCTGTTAAATAAGGTAATTCAATTAATAACCTTACAGAATTATTCCTCCTCAAAATATCACCTGTTATTGTTGACCTTGTCGTAGCTGTATACTATATTACTTCTCTATTCGATGAGTATATAGCCTTCACGACCTTCATTGTCGGCATTTCATACGTCTACATTACGATTAAGCTCACAAACTGGATACAACTTCGCTAGAGAATCTACAAAGAGACATCCCGAACTGAGAGCAACGTAGTAAATGAATCTCTTAGGAACTGGCAGACAGTTCTGTACTTCAACCAGGTCAAATTAGAGAAAGATCGTTACTCTAGAGCGGTTCAGAACTCGCTCGATGCTAAACTGGCTTATCGGATCCGGATGAATTCGGGCAATGCAGTTGAGACACTAATTATGTTCTTAGGTTTACTCAGCGCCTTACTCCTCGCGATACGACAAATTTCCTCTAGGGAAGCCTTAACAGGCGATGTTGTCACCCTAGGAACCTTCTAGGTAACGATAACGTACCCTCTTGAGATGATAGCATGGTCTTACTCTAATATGATATCAATTTTCATCGACGCAGAACGCTTGTTACAGTTGCTGCGCACGAAACCGTTAGTTTTAGATTAACCGAAGTCGTACGAACTCAACGTATCCGCCGGAAAGGTTGAGTTCTGTAACGTTGAGTTTTCCTATAGTTTAACAGGGAAGAAAATTCCTAATGGCATCAACTTCGAGGCGACACGCGGTCAGACGATTGCCTTCGTTGGTAAGACGGGGGCCGGAAAGTCGACCTTACTCAAACTAATCTGCCATTTTTATGATGTAACGGGTGGATCTATCTTTATTGATGGTCAAGACCTACGCGACGTTACTCTTGAAAGTTTACGGAATGTTCTTAGTGTCGTTCCTCAAGACCCTTGCCTTTTCAATCAAATAGTTCTCGAGAATGTTCGGTACGCGAAACCAGAGGCAACAGATAAGGAAGTCATTGATGCATATAAAGACGCGGCGCTTTATAAAAATATCATATCCCGTCCTGACGGCTACAACACGAAAGTTGGGGAACGAGGCGTAAAGCTTTTAGGCGGCGAACTTCAACGTGTGGCTATTGCACGGCTACTACTGAGGAAATCAAAGATTGTTATCCTTGGCGAGGCAACAAGTGCTATAGACTCCTCAACAGAAGCGTAAGTTCAGGACGCGTTCCAGATAGTTGTAGCTCACCGGCTATTCACTATCATGGATGCGGATTTGATTCTCTTTATCAAAGATGGCGATATTGTTGAAAGAGGAACACATTAGGAGTTACTTGGAAGGAAAGGAGAATACTTTGAGCTCTGGGAGCGTCAGAATGGACGGAAAGAGCAGCGGTAGAACGGCTATCAAACGGCTTTAGTAAGCCAGCATAGCGTTTCCCCAAAAAACAAGAAGGCAAATTGATCTACAGGTATCGGAAACATAATCTAAATACATATAAGGACACACATCTTATGTAGACGCTGAGAATCTGAAGATTGTAAGCGTCGATCCGTCAAGCTGCCCAGATTATGCCAACTTATGCCCAACTGTCTTCGACTGTGTACATCAATCGCAGCCCCACTATGTATGTCCAAATTTATACACCCTCCACCAGACGCCCATTACTCCTCGTGCTGGCACGCTAGATTCGCCCTAAGTCACGTAACCTCCTTGTCTCTCGATAGAAGCGACGATTAGTGCTCCAGGCGAGTATGTGCTGGCAAAATGACTCATAAGGCTGAAGATCAATTAATACACTTAGCCAGACATTCACTCTATCGCTAAGCTTTATCAGATAGACGATACTCCAGCCTAATTGGCCGGTAGTCTTTGTTCAAGCGTCCCTAGGTGAACAAGAGGCAAACGGGGAATGACGTATCGAATCACGCTTGCGGAGACAGTGCCAAATACGGCCTGTTGCATATAGTTACCTCTAAGCAGAAGTTTCTGTCAGTCAGTGGGTCAAGCTGCGAGCAAGGCCTCATTAGAATTAACATAAGAGGCTCGGTTTACCTGCTCCTCTCCAGCCTACAACTTCCTTAACTTCCTCAATTTCTTCTTTGCCCTCTTCTCCGCTCCCTGACGGCGCCCTGTGTGTCAGTATCATATATAAGTAATAGCGACCATAACTCACGTAGCCGTGTAACCCGTCCTTTGTCTTTATATCCCTTTAATATTAGATGACTTAAAGGATTCTACTACCACGTAAAGCCCCTTCGCTTAAGATTAAATATCCACACTAACGCAACTTTCCGAATGAAGATACAATGGACTTCCTCGAATCTCCTCCGATATGGATATCAATCAGGATCATGTCAAGAACCTTTTGGCTATATTTATGAAGCATGGTCTACGCGAGAAGATTAGTGTTCATCGGCTTCACAAACATGATGATATTCCGCAGGAGCAGGTGAAGCTTAAGACGAAACTGAAGACTAGGCCTGGGAAATAGATCAAGCCGGTTCCGATTAACTCTTTAGATCTCAACAAGATCCACCCTACCGTGTTCAAGTACGTTTTCGAGCTTGTCACGGGAGAGCTTCATCTTCGTTTCGATCCTTACGAATTCGGCGAAGGCCCTTCGCCTATCTCCCTCTGCGACGTAGACAACGATTGCATCAAGGAGGCCGCCGACTACGTCAATGAAAACAACCTAGTTAACGCGATTGCGCTTAAGCTCCTAGACTCTGCCAAAGATGAACAGCCCAAGGAATCCACTACCGAAGTCGAGGTGGGTAGGTACGGAACTATCGTCTTGCCTAAGTCTATAATGATCGGCGGGAAGCTTATTCCCACCGGTTGGCCTGATATCAATCAGCCATACGACCCTGAAGTAGAGCCTCCTCCAGGCGAGCATTGGAATGAGGCGAAGTCGTCGACGGGTGTGATTACTTACAAGGTCCATGTCGATCCGATTGAGAATGAAACAGAGCTGCTGCACGAGTTGGTCCGCCAGGGTATTATCGGAGTCTAAGATATTCCAAGATAACTCAATATACATCTGAGAGGAACCATTAGATAGACAGGTCTCGTAGTTTCTCATTTACAGAATCGACAAAAATTCGTGCTCTCTATGTTCGTGTCTTGTACAGATCCAGATCCACATCTATAGCATGCACAGTGCCTCGAGATACGCAATTCTCGCATCTCCCTCTTCGAAACCATGGGTTCGAAACAATCCAAATAGTCTCGCGACCTCGATTGAACGTCGAGTTTCTGCAGAGATAGGACCAGTGTGTTCGTAGAACGTGTCCCAGAAATACTCGCGGAGCTCAACATGATTGGGATGAAAATGCCAACTGCTTGAAGTCTGAACACCAAGTATTGTTTCAAGGCCGCCGAGAGAAAGCCCAAACGGGGCAATGATAGCATCAGCCCAATCGACAACGCCTGTAATATGACCAGTTGCTTCATTCACGTGGAAGTTATTCTCCAAGAAGTCGTCGTGCTGGATAGCGCTGGGGTACTCCGGTTGAAAGAGTAATGGAAGCCCTTGTCGTGTCTCGTTCAACTTCTCAAGAATGTGTGCAGGTAAGCCATGAGAAATCCGGTCTAGCACGCGACAATATTCCTCAAGTAGGCCAGAAGGTTGCTTAAGTGCTGGTTTGTTGGTCCATGCTGAAGCAGAAAACCTGTTTTTTCTGATCAGCGAGTAGCTAAGAAGGGCGGCAATGACATCTTAAACAAACCTTGCAAAGTCCTGCACTGTCTGACGCAGACGCTGTTGTAATCCAAGAGTAAGGAATTGATGCCGAACTCGACAGAAAGCAGGTCCAGGGATGAGATCCCACCTATACATGTGGACATCTCCGAACATGCCTTCGTACTCGCAATCAGGTACGAAATCTTTGTAAGTCTGTCTTGCGTACTCCACCAGTTCGATATTCAATTTTAAGGATCGAAACTGGATTACCTTAGGTGTTCGCCCAGAGTCGGCGGCTACAGTATAGCTCGTAGCACCTTGTATTGGTGTAGGAGAGACGGGGCTTTTGAGGATATCGGCGGCCACGCGATTGCACTCGTCCTTTGTGGTGGATTCATGACGTTTGAAAAATTTGGATATTTGGAATGCGGATAATCTGTCATAACTGCCAGGCTTTGCCGCGTATCTGGAGATGTCCTCGCTAATATGAGCTTCGGGCGATGTGGATTCATCGACCATTTAGTGTGCCTGGTTGGTCGATAAGAGGAAAGTCGTGGTCGATGAGAGGAGGGTGGCCGATGTTGAGGAGGGTCGTAGTCGATGAGAGGATCATAGTCGATGAGAGGATCGTAGTCGATGAGAGGATCGTGTTGAAATGAAGCATGAGTGGATATGCGCATGCAAGCAAGAGAGTGGAATGAGAGGGGATTGTGAGTGTATACGAGAAAGAGTGAAGAGCGTATAGGCGATGCAGGAAAGGAAAGTCGCGGGAGCAACCCGGCAAGGGCTTGGCATCGTGACAATGTAGCCTTTGAGCCTTAGGCATGCCAAGTAGTGGAACAGCCGTCTGACAAGAGCTAACTACGCCCTTTCTTTCCTTCCCCCGTTGGATCCTCCACAATGCGTTTGACCCGCACCATTTCATCTGCTGCGAGGAAGTCGTTGTCAAAACCCATGTCGTCGCTTGCTCCTGGGCACATTCTTTCAGGAGCACGCTGGAACTACCGCATCAAGGAGGCCGTTGAAGGCGATAACACGCAAATATCTACTGGCTTCAAAGCTGAAATCATTCAACATGAAAACTCACTTGGTTCTCCCCAATGGTTTGTTATTGTATCATCGTCCTTTACATTATAAGGCTGATTCTGCTGCTAAGGGCTTTCATCAAAGCAGCGTCGCCCAGCGATACAACTGCTATGGAGAACCTGGAACGTGAACGTCGAAGCTATCTCCTTCCTGGAGTCGCTTCGGCTGCATGCTTTCGGAAACTATATGATGTCTTTGACAACTCTATGGGTGGTACCGGGTCGTGTATCGCTCTAGAATGGCTTGATACCACTCTCGCAGAGGTGAAATACCTGCCTGGCGCGCTCAACTACGCTATTATTCAGTCGTTCTTAAGAGCAGCATTAAGTAGTTGTATCGTGCTGGAAAACCAGAAGTTTGTGAATACCGGTATGAGCATCTCATCCCAACATGTGGAGATTCGCTGATCAGCCCAGATTACAAACCCGCGAATATCCTACTTTCTGGCATCGAAACTGGCCGAGTTGTTGCTAAAGTGGGTGATTTGGGACTTGGTGAGCAAGTATTGATTGATGCGTGGGAGATATACACCTTTGCTCACGCTTATAGTGTTTCCGACCGGCGACCGTTTCGAAGCCCAACCATACTCTATGTGCGCTCCTGAAGTCTTCTTAGGTCAGGCGTGCACTGAGCCATCGCAGTTGTGGGCAGTTGCCGCAATGCTACTTTCCTGGATTAAACCTGGGATTTTGGGCGAGTGGGATAGCCCTCATTTCTTAATCGATAAGGCTTGGTCTATGGCAAAGATCAAGCGACTCTTTCCCAGCTGGAATTTACCAAATCCTGACGAGGTTGAAGGCGACACGCTCAAAGCTGCAGTCAAGTCTGCTGGGCGTATGAGTCTCGAGGAGCCAGAAATGCGAGCTATTTCGCCATTGGATGTGGAGCTCCGAGGGATAGAAATGCCGGAGTAATTAAGGGATCTTCTGCGTCTCATGCTGATAGTCGATCTGAACAAAAGGCCCTCCGCTTCGTTTGTGTTGACATCAAGAGAGTTTCTGGCATTTGAAAAGCTGAATGGCATATGATCCAATCATATTCTGTCTGTGCCTATCTGGCGCTAGAACGTACTTCCGGGACAGGAAACCTAAAATAAGAAGCAATCATAGGCTCCGTGCCTCCTATCTCTTGGCGGCAAATGAAACACGGGACAGTCACAAGTTCGGTAGCTCTAGTCCTAACAGCCAGACCTTTCATTTGAAAGTAGAAGTCGTTGAATACATAAAGACCTCTACGAGCGCTCTAGAGAAGAAGTCGACACCAAGCCCGGCGCAAGCAAAATGTCTCTCATCGGCCAAGTATTCAACAAAGCTCTCTCTAAGAGCATCTCGGTTTACATCGCGGAGTCTGGAGATAGCTTCAAACGCCTTACTGGCGCTCGCCAAGGTTAAGGAAAGGTTCGAGAACGGCACTCTTTTTAAGGACGATGATATGCAGCAAATGGAGCGGGTAACTATCACGTGAGAAACTACTTCGATCTTTCGCCGCCATCTTACTGACCGTAATTAGCAACATGTCTCACCAGAGCAAGGGCGATCCCAACGCACACTACTCTGTCCAGGGTGAGACTGCAGCCGGTAGCAAGGTCAAAGGCGGACATGTCACTGAAGACGCATCTAAGCAGACAGTTAGTTTTCTGTCCACGTTATGTTTTCAAAAAGCTTACCTCAACCACCAGCAAGCCAGTTGAGCGCCTCCTTTGTACACAGTTGTGTTTGAAAGAAGATCGGCTTTGAGATGGATTTGAGGATGACGAATCGTAGAAGATGTGTTTTAAAGAGGAATTGAGTAGTAATTATCCTAACATCAACGAAACGCCGTTTGCTCTAAACTAAATCTACAGTCAGTGAACACCATATTTGGACTGCTTCCAGTCCCCTAGAAATACTTCGAGACCTGAAGGGCCGTCGTTGGACTTGAGCTTCAGGATCCAAAAGTGCTCTTCATCTCCCGGGATTCGAGATTTCGTCAATATAAGAGACAGCGACTCGAGACGTCTTAGTGTACCATCGACGTCTCTCTAGAACGAGTAAGTTGAACTAAGTTTATCTCTATCGTATAGCAGCTGCTTAATATCTACCGGTATCAACTCCGGGCAGTTTAGAATATCGCTGATATTCAGAATGATACTACTATCAAATAGGATCTTATATACGCCCTTAATATACTTATGGGGCTTAAGACAGCTAAAGAATAGATCCTTTATATAGGTCACATCGCCTGAAATATCGCTAGAGATAAGAGCCGTATATAACAGCTTCTAGTCGTCCTTATTACCTAGATATAAGGCATCGAGTCGTATTTCTATTAGAAATAGTATCGCGGAAAACTCGCGTACGATCTCCTTAATCTACTAGTAATTATAGAAGATACTATCCTATAATATTGTATAGCGTTCTCGGTTCGATAACTAGGTTATATCGAATCTATTATCCCCTTTAGCGAATTATATATTCTTAGTCTCCGGCTTAAAGGCTATACGATTATTTTCTAATATTATCCTAGATACAATTTGACAACAAATTTCATTCGAGGATAACATCGAGAATATAGGAGAAGGGCAGGCCTCAATTTTGGACCCGGGAGATATCCCATTTTTGGTCCCTCCTTAGGGTCTAGAATTAGGATCCAGATCGCCTTCTTCATTTAGCGCGCTAGAATGGAGACGGGATTGAAGGTTGCTATATAGAAGCAGAAAATGTTTATTTCTAAACCTATATAAACTTAAAAGTAAGGAACTATATAAGATAACTAGAACCTCTTATTAGAATAACAACTAGCGTCTATAGATGAACGGTAGATAAGCTGTAATACGTCGCTTAACCGGTTAGATAGCTTAAAATAGTATAGGCTTTTAATTATATCTATACAAGCAGTAGAGCCGAAATTCAACTCGGATCGCCCTTGATTTATCCATGTAGGCGAAGAGCCCAGAAGTACCCCGATTTCCGAATCTAAAACGCATCTAGCTAGTTTATCATTAGCTACGAGTGTCGCAGCCGTGTGAAGGGAAGCTGTAAAGCTGTATCGCTCCGATAGGCGACTCTCAGGGCGACGCCTTAATGGGTGACGATAGTTGGAGACCTTATTAGATAGCTGTAGCCTTTCTAGTATGAGATTGATAAAGTAGTTCTTCCCGGAGTTGTTATCCTAGAACTCTTGTCCGTTGACTTGATATCGAAGGCAGACTATTATAGTTATAGCTTAGGCTTTAGCCTCAGCTGGTAATGCAATCGTGAAGTTGAACCTATCGTATGTACCTTCGGGCCGTTCGAATTCGGCGGTCACTTCTGATACAGTCTGCCAGTTATCGGTTGTGAACCTTACGGAGACTCGTTTTTCGAATACAATATTGGCTACGGTGACTGCTCCGATCAGGCTTTGACGGTCCGAGGATAGATCAAAGCCTTAGAGTTGAACGAATTGTCCGTCTTATGAACCCTCGTGAAGATTGTTCCAAGCTGTCTTCCAGTGGGTGTATTTGCAAGATAAGATCTTTGATTGAGTAGTTAGCGTATTTCTTTGCGCCTTGTTAGTTAGCGATAGGTCTGAACTTATAGATATAGTTAGGCTATCTAATAATCCGCTTAAATTTACCCGACCTGTAAAGGCGGAAACTAAGAGGTCTATAGACTTAGGCTTACTCGCTAGCGGGCTTTACCGCCCTTAACTTACTAGATCTCCCGATAGGCGAGAAGGCGGAAGTAGGGTATATATAGGGCTCTAGGAGAGAACCTAAGTTATAGATCTAAAAGCAAAATTATAAGTAGAGGNACAAGCATACGTATTGCTCATACGTATCACGTGACGCTATTCTAGAAAGATGCGTACGGGCAGGTATAATAGCTACAACTTTAGATACGTTAGGGCGATTATACGTATAAGCGTCGTCTTATAGGCGTTCAATCATCTGAAGTACGAGGAGAACTCTAGGTTTATTCTTAAGACGCGTACGCTTATTCCTAAAGGCTACTATAAGCGGGTTGCGAACTATATATACCTTAATTATTTATGAGATACTAGCATTAAGATTAGGAAATACCCTATCTCGTATACCAATATGCTCCTCCGTAGTATTATAAATCTAAATTTGTATAAAGTAGTGCGGCCTCTCGCCAAATTAGCGTAGGCTACTAATACAATAATAGATTACGCCGTATATATATAGAATATAGGTACCTATATTCTTAAGACTCTAATCTAGTTTAAGCGTAAGCTAAACGAATACAAACGTATTGTAATAGTAGTAGATTATATAATAAAAGGCTTATAAAGAGGCGCTTTCCTTAGGTTTTAATACGCTTACGTTTATGATAATACCTAAAAAGAGACGTTTGAGTTTAGGATTAAGAGGTGTAGGAAGCAGGAGGCGGACTTACCTATACGTATAGTAGCTAAATTTAGGGAAGGTTATATATTTTATAACCCTCTCTAAAAGCCAGAACTAGGCCCCGTAATACTTATATTACGTATCTTTACGCGGGAGTATAAAGCGATAATTAATATCTTCGCAGAAATTTACGCGGGCTACGTACGCCTATACTAACCTACGACAGCTTCGAAGTATATACGTACGGTTATAGAGTAGAGAATACTAATTTATAGGTATAGTATCCGTAAGGAAAGTATTAAGCTAAGGGTTATTTTCGATAGGGCGCGGGGGACTAATTATATTACTAGATCTAATATAATTATCTATATCCGTACGTATTGTATTTCCTTCCTACCGTACCTGTTATATATCTCTAATTTACCCTTACAAGTAGTACGTACGCCTACCTTAAATCGAACCTCTCTCCTCCTAGCTCTTTCTATACGGCTTATATCTATACGCGCCTACGTATATA